>BRDA01001521.1:13703-31475 GCA_036984385.1 Crenuchus spilurus | reverse complement strand
CCCCCCCCCCCCCAAAAAAAAAAAAAAAAAACCAAAAAACAAAACAAAACAAAAAACAAAAACAAAAAAAAAAACACTATATATTACATCAGCAATCCATTGCTTCTGTCTAGGTGAGGACGTTAAAAGCGTTAAGAATTTTTTAATATAATTTATTCTCTCTATATTTGGGGCCAAACTTGCATCATGGCTAGCTTTTAACTTTTAAAATGGGATGAAAGTTAAATCTAATGAGTCATTTCTGGGGAAATATAAGGCTACAGCTGAAGTCTTGGTTTCAGCCTTGAGTCAGTAGTGCCATCTTGTGGACAGAAAAGCTCATTCATCTCTTTACTGTGCAGGTGGGCAAGGCCATGTCCTCTAACGAGAGTGCAGCATATGAGATTATGAAGTCCCTGGATGTGGATTATGTCCTCATCATTTTTGGGGGAGTGATTGGATACTCGGGTGACGACATTAACAAGTTTCTGTGGATGGTGCGCATTGCAGAAGGAGAGCATCCTAAAGACATCCGGGTAGGTTTGTGGGTTTGTTTCAAGCCTAAGTGTTTTGGTTGGTGGCAGCCTGATCCTGATAATATACATGTGACTAATCAATGCTGAATGTCTTCTTTGTACTTATCTAGATTGTGAATGTGTCCACTCTCCCGGGGTTTTATATCATTGCCGGTTTAAAGAGTAATTATCTGCTCTGTAATGGTGGTGTGTTTGTGTTTGTTTTATCCAGGAGAGTGACTACTTCACTCCTCAGGGAGAGTTTAGAGTAGATAAGGCTGGATCTCCTACACTCCTTAACTGCCTCATGTATAAGATGTCTTATTATCGCTTTGGAGAGATGCAGGTGAGTTTTTCTCTTTTATTTTCCTGTTTCAGTGATGCTGTGAATGCCCACTTTCAATATTTTGTGGATAAATATTGCAGTGTTTGTGTCAATTACATGATCAAGGGATGCATTTAAAGGAGGGCTTAAGACTGTAGTTATTGCTAGCGTTGCACTAGCACTTTTGACAAGTACGAATATGATATGAGTAAACTCGTCAGTATCCGTGCTCGTGCTGAAGGAAAATCCTCATTGGGTAACTGACTGTCTTCACGATCTGTGATTGGACAGTCACACAGAGCGCCCGCCCCTCCCTACACAGGCAAGTCTACAGCCAGAGCTGGACACAGACACACACCTTAATGAATTGCTTGCACCACAGACACATCTACGAACCCTTCGCTCTGTGCATCACCATCGTCTTCGCCCAAACAGAACGAAACTTAGCACCATGGGTGATCGTGCCTTTTGTTCTGCAGCTCCACGCCTTTGGAATGCCCTGCCTGACCATCTGAGGAGGCCTCAGACAACTGATTGTTTTAAAAAGGGACTTAAGACTTATCTTTTTATGAGGACATATGGACAATAAATTATTTTTATTTATTATTTTATTATTTTAATTTAATTTTTTTTATAATTTTTTTTTTTTATCTTTTAATTGATTTTTTTATATACTGTTAGCACTTTGAGATTTGCTACATATGAAAAGTGCATTACAAATCCAATATATTATTATTATTATTAATCAACATTGTTTAACTTTGTGTGGAAAAAAATTTTTTATTTTAGGTAGTAAAAATAAAAAAATAAAAAAATATACAATTAAAAAAAAAAATTAAAAAGGAAGTTGTGTTGAGTATGACAACTCTTTTTCCTGCATACTTGGTTCATAATTTCCTACTTCATGAGTTATATTCATTCATGCACTTAAAAATTTTCATGTTCTAAGTTTATAAAAAAAAAAAACTTCCGTAAATAGTTATTTTACTTTTGTGATCAAAAACATTGATTTGAATCTCAATTTTGGGGATATTCTGTAAATAGTTTTCAAATAAACAATACATAGAGCAAATTCTGATCCATGCATATCAATTTCAGACTTAAATTAATGTACCAAATCTAAGCCCCACCCACTTTCAGTTAAACCACGCCCAATTCTGGTTTAGGCCCCACCCACTTCTAGTACAGATACGTGTATGGACATAAAGTTAGGACCAGAGACTCATGTTGTGTATGTCAGTACTGTGAAAGCTGACTTTGTAATAAGAACCGGACCGTTTCCCCTGCAGCTGGACTTCCGCACCCCGCCTGGCTTCGACCGGACGCGGAATGCAGAGATTGGGAACAAGGACATTCGCCTGAAGCACTTGGAAGAGGCGTTCACCTCCGAGCACTGGCTGGTGCGCATCTACAGAGTGAAGAAACAGGAGAACCGACAGGCTCTGGACCACAAGCTCCGCAACGTCGCAGCCAAACAGAAGTACACCTCAAAAAAGGTATCTCATTTCTATTCATTAATATATTTCTATTCATATTGTTCAGCGTTTTAACTGTCTTTTCCTTCTCTTGATGTGTAGACTGCCAAAAGGAAGCGTGGATACGTTAAAAACAAACTAGTGCTTAAAAAAGGCAAGAAACTGAATAAGAAATCCGTTTAGTTGTGAAGCAGAAAGGGTGAAAATGGAAACGAGGCAAAAAAAGACAATGACAAACGCAACCAGTAATCCACCAATCAAGAAGAAGAGCAAGTCGTCTGGCGTCTGACCACCTGAAAGTATTGGATTGGAGGCTTTGAAGCGGTGATTGCCATGACGAAGTGGACGCTGTGTGAACTGACCGAGGGGGGGATTTGTGGAGAAGAGGGCCTGGACAGGAATCTCTGTCGGTTTTAATCTGATTCTGGACTTTTTTTTGTCTTTTTTCTTTTGTACTTGAATGTGTTGGTGAGGCAGTTCAGCTGCCCTGGCCATTACGATGGCAACTTTGTTTCTGTGGTAAAGTCTAACCCAATCCACCACGACGGTAATATAAGATGAAGTGATTAAGCTGAGTGAACCTTGGAGCAGTAGCACCAAAGAGATCCCATGTTTTTGTTTTTCAGAGCCTGTGCTAACTTGTTATTTTTTTGATAATATTAATAACAATAATGATGATAATAAAAGTTATGGAGTATGAGGGCTATGGAGTGTTCTGCAGTACTGGGGGTGAAAACCCCTGCAGCCTGTTTAATGCAGTGAGGTTACCGTCACCTGAATGTGTGTGACGACAGGACTGAAGTCCTTTATGATTTAAAAATGTAGAATTTCCTTTTCATCTTTTTTTATTATTGGTTATAAGGAGTTTATGCAATAATTCTGAACCTGAAATACTTTTTTTTTTTCTTTATCTCTTGTCCAGTGGTTCTGCTGCTTGGTTTCAGCAGAGCCGCAGATGAAGTGAATGCTGTAGATAGACTGTCGGATAAAGGATGTTCGCCCCCTCTTTGCTCTGTCGGGCCTTGTAGAAATCTGTTTCTCCCCCATTTTTCTAATGACTGTCTCACTTTGCCTGCCGGACGAGTGAGACTGCTGTTAGTTGTAGGGTTTTATAAAACGCTGCATTACTAGCCTGAATGCACTTTGGCTTAGTTCACCTTAAAGTGGATCCACTACTGAGTAGCATGCGGGTGAAGAGTGCGTATACGTAGTGACGAGTTCCTTTTTTTCTTTTATTCAGAGTAACAGATTTCCATCTCTCATCTGTTTCTTTTCTCTTCCACTGCTGGTAGACAGACACAGTAATGACCCCACACTTCTGATCTTGGTTTGGTCTCTTGCTCCACGTTTTTTTGTTTTCTTGATTTTTTTCCTTTCATCTGTGCACTGCTTCTGCTTCGTCTCTTTGTGGGACTGAGAGAGAGATTCTAGTCATTTCTGAGGACGATGCTGACTCATCCTAACAGCCATTTGCCTAACATCATATTCAATTCATACTTAGTGGACTCTAAAGGTATTTATTTATACAAACAAAATGGAAGTAAGAAGAGGGCAGCATCTCATCAAGAAATGGAAAAAAAACTTGTTTAAATTGGGGTTCTTCCGTGAATTGTAAAAAGAAAGTAAGAAAGGATGCTACTGTTGAAAAATGAGCAATGCCGTTGTGATTAAAGGAGTAAATGAAAGGTTCTGCCTTATATCTGCAGACCATGTTTGCACTTTTTTTTGTACTTCGTCTGTTTACCCCACTGCTTCAGTTCAGCTCTCTTTACCATTTAAAGATGCACAGAAGTTTCCTAATAATAAAAAAATGATGATAAATGTGTTTTAAGTTACGTTCTCGTTCCCCGTGGCTCCATAATAGAACCTTAATACTGCAGTCAACCCGACTAGTTAATGCTTTTAAAGTCTGCTAGGAACTGGACAGTTAACTACACCACGTAAATGTGTGTACAGTGGTGCATGAAAGTTTGCAAAGCCATTAGAATTGTTTGTATTTCTGCATAAATATGACCTAAAACATCAGATTTTCACACAAGTCCTAAAAGTAGATAAAGAGATCCCAGTTAAACAAATGAGACAAAAATATACTTGGTCATTTATGTTCTATTTTAAAAAGTTGTATTTTGGTCTCAACTACCCACAAAACATTCTTCCAATAGTCTTCTGGCTTGTCCACGTGATCTTTAGCAAACTGCAGATGAGCAGCAATGTTTTTTTTGGAGAGCAGTGACTTTCTCCTTACAACCCTGCCATGCACACCATTGTGGTTCAGTGTTCTCCTGGGGTCCTTTGTGACCTCGCAGACTATTACACGCCTTGCTCTTGGAGTGATCTTTGTTGGTCGATCATTCCTGAGGAGGTAACAGTGGTCTTAAATTTCCTCCATTAGTACACAATCTGTCTGACTGTGGATTGGTGGAGTTTAAACTCTTTAGAGATGGTTTTGTAACCTTTTCCAGCCTGATGAGCATCAACAACTCTTTTCTGAGCTCCTCAGAAATCTCCTTTGTTCATGCCAAACGTGTGTTGTGAAGAGCAGAATTTGACAGATCCCTGTTCTTTAAATAAAACAGGGTCCCCACTCACACCTGATTGTCATCAAATTGATTGAAAACACCCGACTCTAGTTTCACCTTCAAACTAACTGCCAATCCTAGAGGTTCACATACTTTTGCCTCACAAATATGTCATACTGGATCATTTTCCTCAGTAAATAAATGAGCAAGTATAGCATTTGTGTTTCATTTGTTTAACTGGGTTCTCTTTATCTACTTTTAGGACTTCTGATGATGTTTTAGGTCATTTTTATGCAGAAATATCAAAAATGCTGAATGGTTCACACACTTCCAAGCACCAGTGTAAATAATGGCTTCTACAAGTAGGTCATTTGTGTCCTCTAGGTGGCAGCACATGGTATGATCTGGTTTCCATATGACGTCATTTCAGCCACAAGTTCAGGCACTTGATCTTATATCAGTATATTTGGGTTATATTGTAAAACTTACATATTTATGCAGCATTTTGTAAATCAGCATAAATCATAACTAAACTGAATGACTGACCCTTAGCTCTTAATTCTACAAGCGTAACACAGTCATCAGCTCATAAACTGTTGTGTTTATTACTGAGACAGCCAAAGTAACAGTGATTAGCTAATAAAAGATCACGTTTGGACCAGAGTTCTTTATTTTAACCCAACACTTGTGTGGGAGACTCTTCTCCCGGCTTGTTTACAGTGAAATGATTGTGTTGCATAGTATTTCTTTACTGGTGGACAAAGTGTTTGGTTGAAGCGCTGAATACAGTACGATCACACACACACACACAGCTGACGGATCTATAGTACACTGTTCTATAGAAACTATCCAGCCGTGTACTCTCCTCATTCTAACAAACGTGCAAAAGTGCTTCTTCATTCACGTAAGGCCTGTAACACCACTTCAGCCTCCCAGGCCTTCTCTGACAAACGATACAGTCTATATAGAGAATAACATGGTGTTACAATATCACTAAGATACAGTCCCATAGATCTGTAGTGTACATTAAGCAATCTACTGTGACCTGTTCAGAGCTGTACATCACACACTGACAGAAGTAGCAGGTTCATGACTTTCTGGTTTGTAGCTCTACTAATAACCAATCACATCCTCTGCAATTTGCTGCTAAAACACTTTCAAAGTTTGTAGACGCCTGCTAAAATCAGGCGCAATAATAAGCCGTTCATCCTGCAATGGCCTCTTCTAGGAAGGCCTCTGACGAGATGTTGGAACATTGCTGTGTGGATCTGATTGCATTTTGCCATTCGTTCTGGTTCACACACTTCCCTCCAAACTCATCCCAATGGTATTGGATGGAGATCCCCTGCTCCACAGTCCAGCGCTCTGGGTTTTGTGTCTATACTCCAGCCATTGAGCGTGACGACCTGAGGCTCTTGTACACCTGCTTCACCGCTTCGATTGGTCTGCAGTTTAGCACCTGTATCAGCAGTTTGTGCACCTTAATGAAGCTGAATTCCACCATTACGACAGGGATATTCTTGACCATATAGTGTATGTTTACCGTGGTCACCATATTGTGGATATACTGCACCAAGACAGAACTGAGAGCCATCAGTGTAGAAAATATCCCAAAGTGAATCTATAAGAAAATGTGCAGCGGCCAGCTGGAGAAGACTTATTAGAGGCCATTCAAAGAAGAACATGTATCTTCTCTGACGTCCCTGATTCCTAGAAAAGGTTATGAACATGGTTTCAAAGATAATGAGACACTTTCCTGGCTTAGAACCGACTTGAAAATGACCATCTGTCTCTGAAGCAGAAGACTAAACCACATTACGCTTCAGTCTCATAGTAACAGGCTTCTCTAGTCGATCATTAAAAAGGTTATTTAATCATTAAGGAACTGTGAAGGAAATCTGGACCCGACTAGTGTATACAGTTCCTTTAAGCAGACTCAACTTCACTTTTATATCCACTTACAGACTTTAGTGCTACAGAGATTTCATGTAAACCTGTGTACATCTCAGTATCGTAAGCAGCTCACTTGTGATGCAAACATCCCGTTGATTAGTTTGGTGAAGATGCTGATCAGGGCTGAGAATTTTCCAGAAGCTCGTCCACTGTGCTACAGCTTTGGGAATACAAACCCTGATCTACCTGGAACCAGAACATGGATAAGCAAACATATGAAGAAGAAATGTGCAGTGTTTTGGCCTCCACATGTCAATTCTTCCAATAGCAGAGAAGGAAGAATATGGTTGAGCACCTATCGGGGTGACAGGTCTTCTGGTAGCTCTGGTTACTCCACATTTGGGGTCTTTGGGTAGCTGCTGGGGTGGGTAATTCCACTCTTGGGTTTGATTATTTGTTTTTTTGGCACCTTTATCTCTCTGGTTTACGTCAGAGAAATAGTCAGCCAGTACAGTCCAGCTCCTCCTCCTATCAGCTGGCCAGCACGCTTCCCCTGTGGCTCCGCCTCTTTGTGGGTTGGCCTTTGTGATGGACAGCTAGATTACGGCCAGTTTTCCTCAACAGTTAGTCTTCCATAGAGGATTGTGGTACACCCAGCCTTCACCCTGCACACACACAAATACACATACTGGACTATTAATTATTCACATTATAAACATCTGGAAAAATTAATTGTAAAATAATAAACTCGTCTGTGAGCCTGGGAATGTGTTGTGATGAGAGATGTGTGGTGAACCTTGATGGAGCTGCTTCTGTTTCAGGATCTATTAACCCTCTGCATCCCGGCTCACGTGCAGAAGATAAAAGTGGGTGTTTTCAGACGGTGCCAGAAAGTCTCACCTCTTTGATGAAGTATTTGGGTTGCCAGGGAGTGTTAGTAGCTGCTCTCTGCTTCTCCTCTCTTCGCTGACGTTCCTCCAGCTGGTGTTTGTGTTCTGTGGCTGTGTCGATGTCTCCCGTCTTCAGCGCCGCAGTCACGTTCTGCCACAGTCGCCTGCCAAACACATTATTTAACTTATGTACAGACCATCATAATCCCTCTGCTCTATAAATCCAAACAGAACTAATTCCATTTTTTGTCTTTTCCGAGTGAGTGATTGCCCACCGGTCCGGTCCAAGGCTGATGGAAGACTGATTACTATTCTCTGCATGATGCTTCCCTGGATCAGCTGCGCACCAACAACCAACTACTGTGGCCTGCTCCAGATACCCTACTCTACTCCCCACATTGGAGTTCATATGGACTTTCTGGCAGTTATCATTGCTACCACTATCATCATCGTTCCTGTCCCACTACTGTCACCATATCAGTTCACCTGAACATTACAACAACATCATATGATTATGATTCATCACACACTTAGAATTAGTAGACCAGAGGAGGATGGGTCCCCCATGTGAGTCTGGTTCCTCCCAAGGTTTCTTCCTCCAGCTCTGAGGGAGTTTTTCCCTTGCCACTGTCGCCGTTGGCTTGCTCACCGGGGATTAGGGATTAATGATTTGGTGTTTATTACTGACCCTGTAAAGCTGCTTTGTGACATCAGTTGTACAAAGCGCTTTATAAATAAGTTTGATTTGACCATGTGACCATGACATTCTGAACTCATGAAATATTATTATTCTATATTTTAAAATGTTCTATTTTTGTGTGTGTAGTCAAACAACCTACCCATTCACTGACTCTCCCTATCACTTGTAATGTCCCTCACTCTAGGAGGCTATAGACCAACACAGGCCTCCTCTGATGTGAAGTTAAGCCCCACCTCTTTTCCCAGTTCTTTTTTCTTTTCTTTTCGCCAATTTTCTCCCTTTCTCAATGTGATAGTCGCCAATTAACTCAACCCATTAGTGACTCTCCCCATCACTTTGCACTGTCCCTGACTCTAGGAGGGTGAAGACATGCACACGCCTCCTCCGTTGCATGTGATACAGACGCCGCCTCTTTTCCAACTCCCACTGATACACTGTCACTGGGGAACGAACACGCTTGGAGGAAAGCGCAGGGTCTCTAGTTTCGAATGCACCAATCAGTAGAGACCTGAGCCAGCGGACATTGCAATGTGTGAGTGATAGAGGGAGAGAGCGCCATCTACCTGCGCAGAGAGAGCACAGCCAATTTTGCTCTCTTGGGCCCCGGCTGTTGATGGCAAACAGCATGACCGGGATTCAAACTCGCGATCCTCTGGTCATAGTGTCAGCGTCTTAGCCTGCTGAGCCACTCAGGGCCCCAGTCTGGATTTGGGAACTTAAATCCATTTGGTGCAGAGCTGTTGTATTATCCTGACCTGCAAATGACTCCCAAACTGTGCACAAACCCTGATATGTACAGTGTGACGTTACAACTCTAACATCTGATTAACTTAGCCATGTTTAAAAAGCATCTCTGCTGTCTGGAGTTTATATCAGTGCAAGCTGCACGTCCAGATCTTCATCCTCTTGACTCCAAATGAACTGTAAACAGACTTGCTGACGTAGTTTCAGACACTGAATAACACTGTACAGTAATGTATAGCCTCTCCTGTCTCATTTCTGTAAGAGGAGATCTGTTAAAGACAGCCTTGTGCACAAGGTCTAGGAAAAGGCTGTGCATTAGGAGCAGCTCACGGGACGTGTACCAGTATCTGAATCTCTCTGCCCCAGCTTAGTGCCTCTGGATCCTCTTTTGATTGCTTTAGTCTGGCTAATGCCAGTCTGATAGCATTACAGCACTCTGATGTGCCTCTGCTCCACCTTTATACTCTCTATCTCTCTCTCACACACACTCTGTCTCTCTCTCCATCATGTGAAGGTACCGATGTTCTCCTAAAAGCTCTTTTGAAGAACCCAGTCACTCTGTGCTGTGAAGACAAATCCCATCTCTCCATATTTTCATTAACACAGGCAAATTCCTCTAAAAATAAGAGGAACCAATGTGTGTATAAAGCACCCGCACTTGTTATTGTGTGAAGCGGTGGACATTTCAGTGTGTTGATTCACTACACAAAGCCTGAATAATCTCCTTAGAAAAGCTCTGCCAGTAAAATGGGAATGAGCCCATCCTAATAGCAATGATGACGTAGCATCAACCTGGGCCACATCCAGCATTTACTACTAACCCACATGCCACATGGAATGACGGCCCAGAATTGAGCCAGATATAATTGTCAGAACCAAATTATTTGTACCCTGCCGATTTACTCCTGCTGCATAAAAAATACATTGTGTAAATACATGAACTGGTCCAATGATAATAATATACTAAAGATAATTATAATTGCTATGATAAGTGTTATTACAATACAGTATTTCATAACAGTCTGTTAGAGATGTGAGACGATCTCAGCCATCTTAAAACCTCCCCTGTCAGAACCGACCCACCACCCAAACACCAGCTTAACAACTAGATAAAGTTCAGAATTCAGACAAACACGTCTGGCCCAGTTTTGGACCATCACTGTACGTGGCAAGAGGGCCAGTAGTAAATGCCAGATGTAGTCAAAGTTCAGGCCAAATCAACATAAGGGTGAATGATGGAGAACAGCAGAACAATGATGGAGAACAGATCTGAATTTGTTTCATGTTGACCTTCCTGTCAACACTTCATGCATCTAAATGTCTAAGTATACATTCTAGCCTATAGTCTACTCTATAGTATGGTCTATAGTCTAGTCTATAGTTTAATCTATTGTCTGGCTTATAGTCTAGTGTATAGTCTGTAGTCTGGTATATAGTCTGGTCTACAGTCTCCAGTCTGGTATATAGTCTGGTCTACAGTCTCCAGTCTGGTATATAGTCTGGTCTATAGTCTGTAGTCTGGTATATAGTCTGGTCTATAGTCTCAAGCCTGGTATATAGTCTGGTCTATAGTCTCCAGCCTGGTATATAGTCTGGTCTATAGTCTCAAGCCTGGTATATAGTCTGGTCTATAGTCTCCAGCCTGGTATATAGTCTGGTCTATAGTCTCCAGCCTGGTATACAGTCTGGTCTATAGTTTAGTCTATTGTCTGGCTTATAGTCTAGTGTATAGTCTGTAGTCTGGTCTACAGTCTCCAGCCTGGTATATAGTCTGGTCTATAGTCTCCAGCCTGGTATACAGTCTAGTCTATAGTTTAGTCTATTGTCTGGCTTATAGTCTAGTGTATAGTCTGTAGTCTGGTCTACAGTCTCCAGTCTGGTATATAGTCTGGTCTATAGTCTCCAGCCTGGTATATAGTCTGGTCTATAGTCTCCAGCCTGGTATATAGTCTGGTCTATAGTCTCCAGCCTGGTATATAGTCTGGTCTATAGTCTCAAGCCTGGTATATAGTCTGGTCTATAGTCTCCAGCCTGGTATATAGTCTGGTCTATAGTCTCCAGCCTGGTATATAGTCTGGTCTATAGTCTCCAGCCTGGTATATAGTCTGGTCTATAGTCTGTAGTCTGGTATATAGTCTGGTCTATAGTCTCCAGTCTGGTATATAGTCTGGTCTATAGTCTGTAGTCTGGTATATAGTCTGGTCTATAGTCTCCAGTTTGGTATATAGTCTGGTCTATAGTCTCCAGTTTGGTATATAGTCTGGTCTATAGTCTGTAGTCTGGTATATAGTCTGGTCTATAGTCTCCAGTCTGGTATATAGTCTGGTCTATAGTCTCCAGCCTGGTATATAGTCTGGTCTATAGTCTCAAGCCTGGTATATAGTCTGGTCTATAGTCTGTAGTCTGGTATATAGTCTGGTCTATAGTCTCCAGCCTGGTATATAGTCTGGTCTATAGTCTCCAGCCTGGTATATAGTCTGGTCTATAGTCTCAAGCCTGGTATATAGTCTGGTCTATAGTCTGTAGTCTGGTATATAGTCTGGTCTATAGTCTGTAGTCTGGTATATAGTCTGGTCTATAGTCTCCAGTCTGGTATATAGTCTTGTCTATAGTCTGTAGCCTGGTATATAGTCTGGTCTATAGTCTCCAGTCTGGTATATAGTCTGGTCTATAGTCTCAAGCCTGGTATATAGTCTGGTCTATAGTCTCCAGTCTGGTCTATAGTCTGTAGTCTGGTATATAGTCTGGTCTATAGTCTGTAGTCTGGTATATAGTCTGGTCTATAGTCTGTAGTCTGGTATATAGTCTGGTCTATAGTCTCCAGTCTGGTATATAGTCTGGTCTATAGTCTGTAGCCTGGTATATAGTCTGGTCTATAGTCTCCAGTCTGGTATATAGTCTGGTCTATAGTCTCAAGCCTGGTATATAGTCTGGTCTATAGTCTCCATGTGCTTACCTTGACTCATACTGGCCCTGTTTTTCTAATGGGAGGATCTTCTTCTTAATTACGGGCAGTTTACATGTGTCAATCACTTTGGTTTCTCCACTGCTGTATGTGAACTCCAGCGTACCGTTCCACTCCCCCTGGGCTTTACATACAATGGTGCTGGTGGGGTTGTGCTTGACCTCTGCCGTCACCCTGTTGATGGAAACAGTGCCGGATTTGCTTTGCATTAACATTGTAATAAGTCAGTCTAACAGTGTTTAATAGAACAATTAGAGTTCACTGTGTCTGAAGGAATAGTTTGAGGAGAAATATTTTGTGTAGTTGCTCAGCAAACACATACATGATGTTGACTTTTGTTTTACACTGGACCTATGAGGCTAAAGTACAGGGAATAGTGTTTGCCCCGTTCATGATTTCCTGTTTTTTTGCATGTCTGTCACACTTAAATGTTTTGGAACATCAAACCAATTGAAATATTAATCAAACACAACACAAGTAAACACAAAATGCTTTTTTTTTTTTAATGAAGGTGTTTATTATTAAGGGAGAAAAAAATCCAAACCTACATGGCCCTGTGTGAAAAAGTGATTGCCCCCCTTGTTAAAACATAACTTAACTGTGGTTTTTCACACCTGAGTACATTGTCTCTAGCCACACCCAGGTCTGATTATTGCCACACCTGTTCTCAATCAAGACATCACTTAAACAGGACTTGCCTGACAAAGTGAAGTCCACCAAAAGATCCTTAAAAGCTACACATCATGCTGAGATCCAAAGAAATTCAGGAACAATTGAGAAAGAAGGTAACTAAGATCTATAGGTCTGGAAAGGGTTATAAAGCCTTTTCCAAAGCTTTGGGAATCCAGCGAACCACAGTGAGAGCCATTATCTACAAATGGCGAAAACATGGAACAGTGGTGAACCTTCCCAGGAGTGGCCGGCCGCCCAAAATTACTGCAAGAGCACAGCGACAACTTATCCAAGAGGCCACAAAAGACCCCACAACAACATCCAAAGAACTGCAGGCCTCACTTGCCTCAGATAAGGTCAGTGTTCATGCCTCCACCATCAGAAAGAGACTGGGCAAAAATGGCCTGCGTGACAGAGTTCCTAGATGAAAACCACTGCTGAGCAAAAAAAAAACATTAAAGCTCATCTCAGTTTTTCCAGAACACATCTTGATGATCCTCAAGACTTTTGGGAAAACATTCTGTGGACCGATGAGACAAAAGTTGAACTCTTTGGAAGGTGTGCGTCACATTACATCTGGCATAAAAGAAACACTGCATTTCAGATAAATAACATTATACTAACAGTAAAGTATGGTGGTGGTAGTGTGATGGTCTCGGGCTGTTTTGCTGCGTCAGGACCTGGAAGACTTGCTGTGATAAACGGAAATATGAATTCTGCTGTCTACCAAAAGATCCTGAAGGAGAATGTCCGACCATTTGTTCATGACCTCAAGCTGAAATGAACTTGGGTTCTGCAGCAGGACAATGATCCAAAACACACCAGCAAGTCCACCTCTGAATGGCTGAAGAAAGACAAAATGAAGACTTTGGAGTGGCCTAGTCAAAGTCCTGACCTGAATCCTATTGAGATGCTGTGGCATGACCTTAAAAAGGCCGTTCATGCTTGAAAACCCTCCAATGTGGCTGAATTACAACAATTCTGCAAAGATGAGTGGGCCAAAATTCCTCCACAACGCTGTAAAAGACTCATTGCACTTTTTCACAACACTGTTGCTAACAAAATAAGCCTAAATTCGACTAATCAGCATTGTGCAAACCAAAGGCCTGAAACTTTACACAACTGCTGTAACTGTATCTCAAATAGATTTGTTTATGTAGTTTTGAACACCACATGACAGAATTATCTAACATGTCTGTGCTTCTGTCTGTTTTTAAGCAATTATACACTCCCGGTTGGCAGATATTGGCACTGGTTTTCTGCAGTCATAGGCCAAGTACTTAAACGATCAGTACACCAGTGCCAATATCTCAGATTATAGTGGTTGTAGTATAAAGATGTTTTTTGCCCATTTTAATCCCCTTCCCAATGTAGTAGTAGCCAATTAACCCATCCCATCCACTAGGGGGCTCTCCTCATCACTTTGCAATGTCCCTGATTCTAGGAGTGTGAAGTCAAGCACAAGTCTCCTCCGTTGCATGTGATGCAGCCACCGCCTCTTTTCAAACTACCGCTGGTACACCATCACTGGGGAGCCAATGAACTTGGGAGGGAAGCGCAGGATTCCCAGCTCCGAATGGACCAATCAGTAGACGCCTGAGCCAGCGGACATTGCAATGTGAGAATGATAGGAAAAGACGGCGCCATCTACCCGCCCAGAGAGAGCACAGAAAATGTTTGCTCTCTTGGGCCCCGGCTGTTGATGTCAAACAGCATGACCAGGATTCGACTCGATCCTCTGGCCATAGTGTCAACGTCTTAGCCTGCTGAGCCACTCAGGAAGATGTTGTTTGTTAGTGAAAACTGTGCATCTTTTAGGTTGCAGGTTTCAATTAATAGTTAAATACACCATCCAGTGCAAAACTAAAGAAGCAAACTTCAAACATTTTTTGTCTAATTTAAAGTCATTTATTTTTTACCCTTTAATAATAACAGTAGCTATGATACTGTCAGTTTAGCCAGTAACTCATTTATGATGAGCTGTAAAATAATGTTTGAATGTTTCCACTACCTGAGCCATAAGCGCATACTCACCTGTGCACTTTTCCTCCATAGAAGGGTTTGGTGTGGAAGGTGACAGTAGCTGAGTAGCCGCTCTTGGCGCAGCAGATTGAGACTTTCCCCCCCAGCTCTACCCAAGGCACGGTTAGGATGGAGCGAGCGTAGGCGCAGGGTAGCGTGAACACATACTGTTCATCATGTTCCAACAGGTGTAACACACCTGAAAAACATATACATACATTTCTCTTCAGTTAGTCATTAATTATCCATCTTATTTATTCATTTTCTAACTGCATACAAATGATCTCACATCTTCAACTCAGGGCCTCAAATCAAGTTTCTGATTCTGGAATCACATCACAGATGTACTAATTATACACTTAGTTTCATACCTACCAGCGATTACAAAATCCAGGACCGGAATCCAGAGTCAAGGCCAGAAGTTTAATTCCGTTTATCACAAGTTTACTACAAGAATTCACAACCAGAACATCTACCGTGATTACTAAAACTAAAATTTCTAGAAAAACTAAAAATTCCAGTTTTCAAAAAGGTGTGTCACAGTATATCAACTCAAATTTGTGTTGGTGACAGACACCAGGGGTCAAAAATGTTTGCAACAGAAATATAGGATTTTATTCCTGTCAGAGATGAACAGTGAACGTTTATGTCTTCTGACTGTTTATGCATAATGTTGACATGGATGTTGACCCCTGCACTTTTTCAAAAGGCAGTTTTGATCCCCTGCAGTTTTTACCATCTAAAAACAGTGTTACACTATATCAAATGTAAACGGATCAAGCACTAGGACCAAGCGGAAAACGGTCACTCAAGCTGAAGCCTGTTTCCCTTTAGACTGCCCTCAAGCTCATCAATTGGCTCTGGTGTTTCTTGCTAACTGTGATTGGCCGTCGCCGCTGTCATTCTATCTGGTTGTAACCAGCGTTAGTTGACCAGGAGTCTGTGTTCACCTGCCACTGTAAGCTGTTAATATGTTGGCCGTTTAAATCGGTGTCTGTTTGGAAGCTTAGGATGAGATGATTATGTTGAAATGTTAATAGTTAACCCTTCTGTGGTCTTTGGGTTAAATTGACCCATGTTACCTGCTTACTTTTACTTAAAAATTAAGTATCATTTTATGTAAATGATCCTCCATTCCATATAGTGTAAAATTGGTGGCAATGAGTTGGAGTGAAGTTGACTAAAAAGGTGAAACACAGAATTGGGTGATCATGCTTTACAACCAGTCAAACCACAAAGGTAACAGTGAACTTAAAAGTAACAAAGTATCATTAAATCTGCTCTGTCCCATCACACACCCCGCAGGTGTTTATAGCCCCATCATCCACATGCAGCGCCATCTGCAGAAGCCTGAAGTTACTTCCACATTAAACATGCAAAGTGACAAATGTTCTGTCTTGTCTATTTTGTCCATGTTGTGCTGCTCTAGTTTTGGCTGCTTTAGTCAGTTGTGTAATCAGTTTTGTAAAAAAAATTGGGGGGTTGGGGTGAAGACCTGAACATAAGACGTCTCTGACAAAATGTATTTAAGCTGCATCTGCACACTGCTCCTCTCTTTATGATGTGTAATAATGAGGTGAATGCAGACATTAAGCAGCCGGAGGGCAGCTGTGTATATCCGTGCTGGCCTCGCTCTCTCCCTCGCTTACATAATGGACAGCTGTCTTGTGGCAGAATCTGTGCTGGGCATTGGTCCCGGTCTAACAGCAGAACATCTGTTTCTCCAGGACAGGAGCGCTGGAGGGGAGTAGTACACACCTCCCTGCCCCCACACCTCCGCTCCACAGGGCTCCAGTGTCCTACAGCCAACATGGGCATTCTGGGCTCTGCCATATGAACCTGACTGCTGTGGTCAGCACTTCTCTACTGCCACCAGCAAGGAGGAGAGACAACTGACAAAGATGGCTGAATAAGGACAGGGAAGGAAAATACCTGTTTATAGCCAGTGCACAGGAAAAAGATGGAACTGGGTTACCAAATAATTTCAAACATTAAGTTCAAAAATGTCTTTTAATGACCTCAAGAAAGGAAAATAAACCACAATTTCCAGAGAAAAGACTTTTTTCATCTTAGAATCTGTAATGTTAATACACCTACAATGGGATCTGGTGCCAATTTCTAAACATGTGTGTATCATAGGCCTGACCTCTGACACACTGGTACCCTAAACCCTACATGCCCTTACTGTACAACAAAGAGCTGACAATGGGGTGCTGTAGAGCATGTCTCACCTGAATCACCATCACTATCATCACCAATGAATGATTATCATCATCATCATCATCATCACTATCACCATCATCATCTCCTCTCTGGACAATTCACACCACATACTCATCCCACACAAACTCTCACTGCACTTCAATAACTGGAACCGTAAGTAAACAGCTCACAGACCATTACAGACGTATTCACCTCAGTGATACACAGTACAATAAACAGTGATGATAAAATGTGTGAAGTTCTTAAAACCAAAAGCACCATCTTTGTGTAGATGTACACAAATAAATATCTGACTTCATCTGTAATTCCACCCTCTACATTTAAACTCTTCTTCAGAAAATCCAACATCTTATTATACCACAATTAAAAAGAGCAACTAGTGACTCTGTATTAGTTCAATTAGACAAGAAAGAAAACTCGCAGAAGAAAAGCAAACGCTGCTTCTCTTCTGCTTTGTACTGCAGACACACTGAGTAAAATCATTATGAAGCATTTACAACTGAAATCCTCAAATTCCCATCTACTCTCTCTCTCATTAACATAGAGTGCAGTACTCTAGGGGAATTAGCTCAATCAGTCTTGTAAGTAATTAATGCTGTCCTAATTACAGCAAAGTCCTAATTGGCTGAGGTTGGCATTAAAACACAGCTTCACTGAACACCTGTGTGTCAGGGAGAGAGGGAGAGGGAAGAGAAATAGAGGGAGAGAGGGAGAGGGAAGAGAAATAGAGGGAGAGGGGAAGAGGGAAGAGAAATAGAGGGAGAGAGGGAGGGGGAAGAGAAACAGAGGGAGAGAGGGAGGGGGAAGAGAAACAGAGGGAGAGAGGGAGGGGGAAGAGAAACAGAGGGAG
>BRDA01001516.1:0-14869 GCA_036984385.1 Crenuchus spilurus | reverse complement strand
TTGTACAATACATTGTAGTTCACTTCCGGTTTCAGCCTTTATTCTAGTTTGTCTTTCACATCACTCCTGCACTACAGTTCCCAAGATGCATCTCACAGTCTTATGTCACTTCCTGGTTTCCGCACCTGCGTTTCATTTCTGTAATCAGTGGTTCACGTTATAAGCTGCTCTATCCTGTCAGTCTTCGCTCGGTGTTTTATTTGATTTACCTTTCTGTATGCACGCGTCACTCTGAGTCCTTCGTCTGGTTCTCCCTTCTCGTTTGGTCTGTAGGTTTTCTCTTCGCTTGTTTTCTGTCCTTCTGGTTGTTTATCTTATTCGAGTCTTGTATCTTAGTTTATCCTTGTCTCTAAGTGTAGCTTTGTATCTTAGTTTATCATTGTGTTTATCTCTCTCCCTTCTTCACTCCATTAGCCCACTCCTGTTCTAATGTAGTCTGGTTTTGAGTTTCCCTGTAATGTGTTGTCTATGCGTAGTTCTGTTTCTGAGTTAATTGTTTCTGCCCTGCCCTGTGATTATGTTTATGCTGTGTTTGAGTTTTGGTATGGCCCGGTCCATTATTTCTGTTTAGTCCTAAGTTTGTTGTTGTTCTAGGTTCCACTCTTCTCTGTGTATGTGCTTATTGAATATTCTTGTTTATTAAATATTCTTGTTTAACGTTACCTGCTCTCACCTTCTATCCTTTGTTGGTCCAGACATAACATAACACCGAGCCTTAGTTGAAGGTGGCAGGGAGAAGCCTGTCTGAGTAGCCTGTCTGAGTAGCCTGTCTGAGTAGCCTGTCTGAGTAGCCTGTCTGAGTAGCCTGTCTGAGTAGCCTGTCTGAGTAGCCTGTCTGTTTTTCTTCATTTAAATTATGGCTGGTATTTACAACTATTCACAATACATAAAAAAGAACAAGGATATATTCAGGTCTAGCCTCCCAAACCCATATTATGGAACATTTGAGCACTTCTGGTCATATGTTGAGGACTGTGGTAACTTTATTAGGGAAAACAAGGAACATTTTAACACGGAGTACAAGGTTGTGGCACTGGTTGTTAATGGCTTGCGAAACCAAGCATGGGACTGGGCATTGGACCTGTGGGAGGTGTCTCCTGAGATATTTTTGTCTGCTTATGGTTTCTTGAGTGAATTCCGAGCAGTTTTTGATCCCAAGATAAAAGATGCTAGTCGTCTTGAGACAATTTGCTGTTGTTTAACTTGGATCACTATGTCAAACCAGTGGAACCGGAACCCAGACCATTTTTTGGTGAAACCGAGATATTTCTGGACTTTCTTAAAGAAACACTCACGTACTTGACCAGGGAACAACAGAAATACAGCAGTGACCAGGCCAAGATAAGATTTCTAGTCTCTAAGTGCCGTGGGGAGGCCAGAGATTGGGTGGAAGCAGCCACCAGGATGTGCCCCACATTCTGGACTAACTTCTCACACTGCGTACAATTAATGATTGAGTACTTTACTCCCCACATCCCTGCGCCTACCGGAGCTCCTGCTCCTGCTGATCCTGCCGTGTCCGCCGAGGTCCCGGAGCCTGCCGTGTCCGCCGAGGTCCCGGAGCCTGCCGTGTCCGCCGAGGTCCCGGAGCCTGCCGTGTCCGCCGAGGTGCCGGAGCCTGCCGTGTCCGCCGAGGTGCCGGAGCCTGCTGCATTCCAGGAGCCAGCTGAGGAGTGTAACCTAAAGGGAAGTACATTAGTACATTTTGTTAACACTTATGCCCAACAAGCAGCTTGTTCCTTCTCATCCTCAGTCCCAGGGGGCACAGACATTACCGCTGTGCCTGCCGATGCCCGCGTGCCTGCCGATGCTGCCGCTGTGCCTGTCGAGGTTGCTGCTGTGCCTGCCAACACCCACTGGCCTGCCGATGCTGCTGCAGCTGTGCCCGCTGCTGTTCCAGAGCCAAAGGCGAGTGAGATTATTACACATTTTGCTATTGTTGATACTGTCTCACAGGATCTCTCTCTCTCTGGCAGTCTGGCACCCATACTCCAGGACATCTGTGCTGCTTCATTGTCCAAGTTCCCAGAGGCCTTTTTCGACTCTTCTCTGGTGGTTCAGGAGGCCTTTACTGAGGCTATTCCCCAGACTGATAGGGCAGAAGCTAGCACTCAAACGGATCAAGTGTGCACCGTGGAGCAAACCACTATGACCCTCTATATCTACAAGATGGACCGTAGCACCATGACCGATCCGGTGGTGAGAGTAACCAGAACCACTGGGATAGAGATGGTCCAGTCAACAATGTCCCCTGACATGGAGGGCCGTGAGAGCCCCGTTCCAGTCCCCGAGGGCCGTGAGAGCCCCGTTCCAGTCCCCGAGGGCCGTGAGAGCCCCGTTCCAGTCCCCGAGGGCCGTGAGAGCCACACACGTCCCCATACCTGGTCTGCCAGGAGAGTTGGAACTTCACACAGGCCAGTGCATCAGGCCAGATGGATCTTACCCGAAGGGTATAAGGTTCCTCCACCCAATTGGTTCAGTCCCATCACAACCCCAGTTGCAAAGGCCCCGTGGACATTCCCCTCTGCCCAGTGTAGGACCCCATGGACTATTCCACGAACGTGGTCTGGCCGGCCCGGTGGGTTCAACTTTCCAGTTCCCATGGTACACCCTGGGTGGTTCTCATTGCCATGGGATTCATTATGTCGCACTGCAGCAAACCTTGCTGTGCAAACTTTCATTGACATTCTGCAGAGTCCATACAGACCACGTATACCAGCTTTTATGTGATTTTGTGATATGTGACTTTGTATATTTCATTCTGTTCTGCTTGTGTTTTGGTTATGTTGTTTTGTTTGGGTCATTGGTTTCTGTTTTTTTTTTTTTTTTTTTTTTTTTTTTTTTTTTTTTTTTGGGCGCCGTGGGGAGGGGGTTATGTAACGTTTATGTCTTGGTCTTGTTAGGTTTCGCGCTCCCCTTTTTTATCTCTCTACTCAGCTTTAGTCTTTCCCACTCACTTGTACAATACATTGTAGTTCACTTCCGGTTTCAGCCTTTATTCTAGTTTGTCTTTCACATCACTCCTGCACTACAGTTCCCAAGATGCATCTCAGTCTTATGTCACTTCCTGGTTTCCGCACCTGCGTTTCATTTCTGTAATCAGTGGTTCACGTTATAAGCTGCTCTATCCTGTCAGTCTTCGCTCGGTGTTTTATTTGATTTACCTTTCTGTATGCACGCGTCACTCTGAGTCCTTCATCTGGTTCTCCCTTCTCGTTTGGTCTGTAGGTTTTCTCTTCGCTTGTTTTCTGTCCTTCTGGTTGTTTATCTTATTCTAGCCTTGTATCTTAGTTTATCCTTGTCTCTAAGTGTAGCTTTGTATCTTAGTTTATCATTGTGTTTATCTCTCTCCCTTCTTCACTCCATTAGCCCACTCCTGTTCTAATGTAGTCTGGTTTTGAGTTTCCCTGTAATGTGTTGTCTATGCGTAGTTCTGTTTCTGAGTTAATTGTTTCTGCCCTGCCCTGTGATTATGTTTATGCTGTGTTTGAGTTTTGGTATGGCCCGGTCCATTATTTCTGTTTAGTCCTAAGTTTGTTGTTGTTCTAGGTTCCACTCTTCTCTGTGTATGTGCTTATTGAATATTCTTGTTTATTAAATATTCTTGTTTAACGTTACCTGCTCTCACCTTCTATCCTTTGTTGGTCCAGACATAACACCTCTCTTCTTCAGAATGGTCTGACATTTTAGAAAAAATAGTATATGCTTTAAGCAGAATAAAGGATAAAGTCTCTGGAGTTCAAGGAGTTGAATGGCAGCTGTCGGCAGTGATGAGCCCTCCAATCCACCGTCTCCACAATTTCGTCTGCAGTCCGATGTCCGGTCTCTGGGTCATCAGCTGTCACCACCAGGTCCTAGCTCCACTCTCTCCCTCTCAAATCTGTTATCCTTCACCCACTACCAAACAACTATACTGTGTTCATTTTTATTTTTCGTGTACGTTAAGAAACCTAATCAAACTATCAGAATACCCCACTCCTGGTACCAATTTTTGTCACCGGGGAAGAAAGAACACACCAAATGACAAAAGATGTTTTCGGGTATTTATTTTGATAGATCCCACTTTAGGGGTTTTTATGTAATATTATATTGAATATGTATGAAAATAATATGTACACAGTGTTAACTCGGTCTGAACACAGTACAGTAAATGGTAGTGGCACTCGAGTAAAAAAATCCCTATTCACAAGAGCTTAACATGTCCTTACATGAATTTGGACAAACGGTCCTTATATTTGATAAGGATGGCTCTGGATGCATGAGAATTCTACTCAAATTGAGCACCACGATTCACTCTAGCTTGAGCCTGCTACTCTACCGCACTCTTTGACCCCCCCCCCCTCTTTCTCCTTCTTTTCCGCCAACAGTTGAGACTGCCGCTCTTAAAGGTAGACACACATTAATTCGGTTCTGCATAGTCCATCACCTGGCTACATAGAGAACATAAAAAAATACTGATGAATAACGGGGACCGTGGAGTGACAGTGAGAAGGGCAAAAGGATAAAAGGTTTCTTTTAAGAAAGTCTATAGTGACAAGGTATTAACTCGAGGGGAGTTTTTGTTTTTTAAAATAAACAATAAGACATTAAGTCAAGAGAAGTTTTATTATAAACCAAAAGTGTTTAAAAAGGCTGCATTGAAAGAAATTAAGTTTAAGGCTTGAAAGAAATAGGGACGTTGCAAAGTATGTGATCAGATGATAAATGTAAGTAGATAATATAAGTTTTTCCTAAAAATGGTAGTCTAAGTATTCAATAACTGAAGACTTTAAAGAAGAGACTGGATGGAAAAGAGAAGTGAGACAGAAGGTTTAAAGTAAAGTGGAAAGCTTTTTGGAGGATTAGAAAGAAACTCAGACAAGCAAAGCCTAATAAATCAGCAGAAGCCAGAAGCGAGGAAAATGGGAAAAGTATTAACCTCTTCTCAGTGTGTAAGTTTCAGGTGAGCCCTGCAGACCAACACAGGAAGCCACAGCGTAAGAAACCCCTAAACCACAAGGACTGCGTCCAGTCAACAGCAGCAACAGCAGCGATTACAGTTAGAGCTGAAGAAACCTCCCAGATATGAGCACACCAGAGACTCTACAGCCATCATCAGACAGCAGGCAAGACAACAACAAGAACCAGACATTAAACTCCGGCTCCTAATGAGGACATCTAGATCCTCAATGCCCCAAACAGAGGACAGAGACGGCCCCCCCACTGAGAACAGGAGTGGTAACATAGAAAACTACATGGACACACGTTGAAAAAACATGTTTTTACAGTATATGTCCTTTCCTTCCACCCAGTTGTCCTGCACACAGCTTTAGCAGTGGATAGAGGGAAAGTGTCTATTGGTGAATTTAGGAGTGACATAACTCAGTGATGAAATGAATTTAATGAAAAATGCCTAAAAATGTCTGTATAATATCTGTATTGCAGAAAGTTTACATCAGTAACATGCCTGCTGAATTTGCTCAGGAATAATTTTTCAGCTCCACTCAGAACCACAAGGGCCTACAGTAACTGTGCAAACTGAGTTGTGTATAATGTGCTCTGACCTCATCACAAAGACTTTGGACTGATTGGTGATTGAGTGTAATAACAAATTAAGACTAAACAAAGTGGTAATAATGCATTTTAATGGGATTTAGAGAAGTGTTGTGCATTTTAGTGTTTCTGAGCAGGTCATGAATTGCATCAGATCTTTAATGAACAAATGTCAGCAAAGAACCTTTGGGTGTAGGTTGATCTGGGGGTGGGGGTTCCTTTATCACTTATGGTGGTGTTTGCATTTACTGGGGGCCCTTAATTTGCACTTGGTTTCTAAGGACAATGTGTTTGCCTTAATTTCCTGGTCCAGCACTCTAAAAATGAAACTTTTAATGGTTCCTTATTGAACTTATATGAAGCATACTGTATGTGTTTAAGATGTTTTTAAATACAGACTCAAAATACACATTTATATATCACATATATATTATAATCTCTCACTAAGTCAGATTACTTGTATGTGTACGTACTTGGCAAATAAAGAGATTCTGATTCTAAATGAATGTAATATTAGACAAACAACCTTATCAAACACAAAATACACATTTATAAAGATGTTATCCCACATTTGACTTACCTGTGAGGTAAAAGTTATTGCTCCCTTAAAACCTTTATAATTACTATAACCTATATAAAACCTATATAATAACTGTAACCAACACCTGATATCAGCCTCAGGTGTTCAGGTATTTTGTAGGAATGTGAGTTCAGTCCTTGAACTACCTATAAAACAAATTCACCCAGTTCATACATTACTAACATACAGTGAATAATGACTATTTAACTCTTTTCTGTCAGAGTGGTTAGAGATAACAGTTTCTGTTTAATAGTGTTTAGTAAATCAGTAGCAGGGTGAGACTTGATTTGCTGGTGATCACTAAAGAGACTGGACACGCTCAGGTAGAATGACAGAAGATATTTTTATTTTTGGATACACAGACTATTTTATATGTCTTAAGAAGTAAATTCAGGTGTAAATTATATGTATTACACTTCTAACAAAGCAGCTAAATCAGAAGAAATCCGGGCTCAAGCCTCCTGTGAGCAAGCCAAAGGCAACAGTGGCAAGGAAAAACTCCCTAAGAACAAGATGGAGAAACCTTGAGAGGAACCGAGGCTCTAATGGGGAACCCACCCTCCTCTGGTCAACACCAGATGGATAAAAGAAACAACACAAAAATAAAATGAGTAAAGTGATGATTAATACATGCAGAGCAGTGGATACACGATAAATGAGTTGAATCTTAGAGTTAGAACCCAATGACAGGTTCTCTAACAGAACTGATTCATGACTGGTGAGGAAGTCACTGTCATGTTCATGAAGCCAGTTTGAGAGGACTTTGCATTACAACGCTGGTACTCAGAAAATGAATTGTGGGTATGCAGGGATGCCCATGTTTGGCAACAATATTTACATTGGCCAGGACATTCAGGCTGTGATTGAGTGGTATTAATGGTCCCAAAGTGTGTAAAGAAAGTCCCCACACCATCATACTGTCTGCTGAATGAGTAGGTGTAGAGATATTGTAAATTAAATGCACAGTTGGTGTCATATTGTGTTAATATTACATTAATTAATTACATTGGGTTTACTGTGTGTTACTAAGGCTTGTGAATGTTTTAATATATTGTCTCAGGCAATTCAAATCTACATACCTCCACTTTTTATTCTATATTTTATGACTGCACCAGTGGATTTGATCAAGTTACCTGGACAAAATGTCCACAAACTGTTCTCCTTGTTTAGGAGACACCTACCAATGGATCACAGTTAAAATCTCTGGATACACTTCTCTGGTGCAACAGACCCTCAAGAGAAACAAATGACTTATTCATGAGTAATGTTAGATGTCCACATTCGTGAGTGGTCCAAACCCAATTTTTGAGGAAGACCCCGACAAAATTACTGGATTTAGGATTGCAGAATTTCAGGTACAGGCCTGATAAGGTCAGCCTGTATAAAGGTCTAACTCTGGATTCAGACGGCAGGTACAGGATGTCCAGGGAATGGTCCTCTGCACAGTTATCAATAGTAATCCAGCCATGATGAGGGACCATCGTGTAAATATCTTTTCCTTCTCCTCCAATTAGGTAGTCCCCATCAGTTACGGACACAAGAACATCATCTCCATCCGAACCTTTAAGAAGAGCAGGCTCAGTACCAGATACCAGGATGTCTGAGTAGATGGTGCCAATCACGTTTTCAATGTCTTTCAGCACATCACCCTCAGCATCAGCCTGGTGACCTTCACCAGTCAGCAGATTGACATAAACTCCTGTGCCCTTATGATCTCCCTGATAGAGCACCGTGTCTCTCCCTGAGCCCCCATCCATCACATCTGCTCCTAGACCTGGAATGAAGATGTCATAGCCTGGGCCTCCTAGCATGGTGTCATCTCCATCTTCTCCATACAGCGTGTCATTTCCTCTGCCCCCAAATAACATGTCATTTCCTTCCCCACCTGTCAGCGTGTCATGCCCATCATCTCCAGCTATTATATCATCCTTCATACCTCCAATCAGGGCATCGTCCAGATCATTGCCAAGAATCTGGTTGGATTGTTCAGTGCAGCCCTGAACTGTGTAGACTGTGGACAGGTTTCTCTGAGAAGTCAAATCTATGTGGCAGTGGAACCATTTGGCTTGTAGTTTCACTTTGTAAGCCTCAATTGAGGGATCCCGGAGGATGCGGGACTGGTTTATAATGGGAGGCCTCACTCTGAAGTGCACTCCGTCTGAGCTCTGAAAGCTTATGTGCTGGTATTTTTGATCTTCAGCATAATTCTGTAACCTGACCTTCATTTCTTCACCTTTTTCATTTGCTGAGATGATCACATCATTATTTTCCATCTCGACTGTTATTGGATTATGTAGAAATTCTGCCTGAATCAGCATAATGTCCTCTTTTCCATCATTCGCAAAGTTATTGGTGACTACCTGTGTTCCATATTCTGGTTTTACAACGTAAGTATCCTTCCCTTCACCCCCCGTCATTACACCTCCTCCAGTGAAGGGGTCCAGCAGGTTATCTTTGTCATTTCCAATCATGGTGTCAAAACCAGGTGATCCATACATTTCCACTACAGAAACAAACTCTCCAGTGTTCATCTTCATGTCTCTGCTTTCGTCAGATTTCTCATTTCTGTAATCAACTGACTGTGGAAGCTTTAACTGTCCCTGACATTCACTGAGATCTGATTTCAGACTGAAAGTGACTCCATCTGATGTACGAACCTGCAGATGTTGAGAATCTCTTGAAGAAAACCAATCTGTTAGTCTGACTTCCTCTGTGCCGTTTATTACAATGGATAGACTAGGTGTGTAAATGCATGACGCTACAATGAAATCATACTTTTCCTTTAAGAAAAGGGTGTCGAGAGCCTTATCCTTTGAGTGATTAATAATTACTTTGAGTCCATTTCCTGGTGTCACAATATAAAAGTCTTGTCCTTCACGGCCTTGAAGCACATCTGATCCTTTTCCTGGAATGATGGTGTTTCCTTGTGCGTTACCTTTTATGACATCATTTAGGTCTGATCCATGCACTTCAGTGACATTTTCATAAGCTTCGTCTGTGTTTAAGTCCACCTGAAGGGAAACGGTGGATTGGCTGTAATCTATAACTTGGCTCAGAATGCATTTACTGTGGACTGGATCTGGCTGACTGCAGAGGCTCTTATCCTCAGACAGACTAAACGTGATCAGATCTTTAGTGACAACTAACAAATGTCTGTCTTCTTCTGAGCGGAACCAGTTCATCAGAGTGATGTCAGAGTTATAATTACTAAAAGGTTTTAGTATCAAATTGTTTCCTTCTACTTCAGTCCTGAAGTCCTTAAGATTAGCGTCTATCATTATTGTGTCTGTTTCTTTATCCAGTGAGTGGTTTTCTATTTGAACAGCACAGGTATGTTCATTCACATCATAAATATCTTCTCCTTCTCCTCCCTTCATGTAATCACAGCCTCCTCCGCCATTTATCAAATTTTTCTGTCCGTTCCCTATCAGTCGGTCATTGTGAGGAGAGCCCATGATGTTTGTTACAGTGAGAAGATGGGGCTCAGTTGTGTCCACCGTCTGATCTGTAATTTTAGATCTTAGGTCCACTCCTCTGGCCACGAGCTCCACAGGGGAAATTATTGTTGCAGAAATGTCAAATACTATTCCATCTGCAGACATGATGTGCATATGTTGGTAAGGTTCTCCTTTAAACCAGTCTTGTATTCTCACTGTGTGATCAGTAAGGTATTGTAGAATAATGTCGTCTCCAGATTTTCCCACTGATAACTGAGAAAAGCTGCTACTGAGAATGAGGAAATCCATCGTTTTGTGAAGATCATAGTTATTGATGATTGTTTTGCCTCCATCTTTTGGAATAATGTATGTTTCTCTTCCATCTTGACCTTCCACGTAGCTCCTCTGAGGTCCTAAGTAGAAGGTGTCATCGCCCTCTTTTCCATAAAGCTTATAAAAGTAACTCAACATGATCTCCATTGACTGAGTGTCCTCGCTTTTCTGAACAGCATAAAAGTTATTTGCTTTTTTATTTCCACTGTATGTCCCATATCTGGAGTAGTCTAAAGCCTCATAACCGGAAACTACTTGTTCAGTGTAAAGGGGTATTAGCATAAATAATTTTATTTGTACATTACTGTATGATAACTGGTGGGACTCTCCGGTGCCCAAAACTATATCAACTGTCCCATCTGTTACAATGTCCCAGCACTTGCTTGAATAAGCAAATTCAAAACTATCCATGCAAAATTTTGATGGTCCTTGATCAGAAAGGCAAAATGTGATGCTCCCTCCATTCCAGGAAGACTGACCACCTGAGAAATTAATAACCCCTTTCCCATCTGTCACCTGAGTGGTGTAATATTTATGGTAGTCTGAAATTTGTTCCACAAGCTTGTTTCCATTCTCAATCTCTCTATAAGGAATAGTAATGAAAAAGCTATCTACATCTAACATGAAATGAAAAAGGCCCTTTCCTAGACCTTTAAAAAATACTCTGACCTTGTCAAGAGGCGTAGCATTTGGCGGGAGGCTACTTAATTCATCCTTAATATCAGTATAGACATCATCAAACACCATCCGTATCGCACCCAGGGCAAGATTTAAGGGTGCTAATTCTGGTACTGCTATTTCTATTATATCAAGTTCAAGCAGTGCAGTGTCCATCACTGCATCAATCTTTCCCAGCGTGTCATTCCTTTTTATGTCCTCATAAATATTGTAAATGCCAAATCCAATTCCTAGAACAGGAATGACAGAAACACCCTTTAAAGTGGTTCCTAAAGCTTTTGGTATCTTAATAGCTTTACTTTCTATAAAAGCAGAAATATGTTTTCCAAGTGCAGCTGAAGTCATTCCCGTGATCCCGTGAACTGTTTGTAGAGTAGCAACAACTCCATTCACAATGTCTCCATGTTCAAAAGCTTGAACTGCCCCCTGTGCCCCCAACATTATCCCCACTGTTCCTATTACCTTTCCTGCTCGCTCAATGTGATGAGAAGGCGAGTGGCTTGTCTCAGAAACCTTTTCTATGTCTTTCTGAATCTTTTCCAGATGAATTTGACTCTCTTCAGGTAAACTCACCTTCCAGTCTTTAATGTCATTGGGATCCTTTTCAGAAACAAGCTGGCAGTGAAATTCTCCATCCTGCACTGTGATGCTGTCTGGTTTCACATGGAACTCCTCCATTTTCTCACCATAAGTCCTCCGCAGTTCACTGTCAATGTGTTCTGCAAGTACGGCAGAAGATCTGGTGTATAGTGATGAAAGCTTTAGAGAACTCTCCACATCTGCAGCTGAATGCACATCCTGAAGTGTAACCGGCCCATCATGTGATCCTCCTAATGCTCCAGAAGTGGTAGGAGAAGTCTTTTCTATTCCAGTTTTGAATTCTGTAAATGAATCCTCAAAGTTTTTAAGGTGTGTTTCCACTTCATTTTGATCATATACTAACCGGAGAAGTGTGGGGATAAGTTCCCTAACTGGTGTATTCGGATTTGTATTAAGCCATTTGTCAAATATTTCATCCTCCTTCTGTATTAGTTCCTCAAAACTGATTTTTTTGTTAGGATCTGGAGTGCTTGCCCCAAAAAATCCTCTTTTTAATCTGTTTATCCAGGTCCCTCCCTTTGTCATTGGAAGATCATCCAAAAGATATTTTTGTCCTTCTCTGGCTGTGTTCATATCTTCGTTGTGACTCATGTCCAGAGCCATCAGCGTGATGGGAAATGATCGGAAATTTCTTGCAGATTCTGAGATCACTGATGCCAGGAAGTATGTGCCAAACCACGCTTTCTCAGCTGGAGTAAAAGTCCCTTTTTGATATGTGCTTTGTAAAGTCTCACTTACAAACTGAGCATTTTTAAAATAGGCGCTTTTTTGAAAACTTTCTTTTATGCCTTTTCGAATGTCTGTATAACTTTCTTTATTAAATAGTCTTTTAATTAATCCTTTAATATCTTCGACTGTTGGATCATTGTTTTCATGCCTTTTCCCAACTAGATATACATAAAGTGAGTCTGAATCAACTTTATAAATCCAGTCATGGAGCATTAAATGCACAGGATTATTTTCTCCAAAATTTGCAAAGTGTGTTATCACATGCAGGACATCATCAACAGACTGTATTTCATAGCATCTCTGAAGAATTTGTTTTACTTTAGCAGTATCTGTAATTAATGTTTGTTCTTTTTTACCCTTAGTCTGTAGCTGTAAGTCATATATTGTGTACTGGGAAGCGTCCACTGCTGTGATCTGATTCTGGTCAAATAGTAGAGTAGGCTTACCTAAATTTTTACGATTCTCGAAAAAAGCCCAGCTTAATGCCTCAAGATCATCAGTGTGTTTTCCTCTGAATTCTTCTGAAACACATTTTTTTGGTATTTCTGGCCATGAATCTTCCTTCCCCAAATAATTCTTCTCCTCTGAAAAAATGACCTCTCCTGTGCTGCCAGACTGAATTTGTGTCACAACTTCTCCATTTCTGTCCAGCTTGACCACTACTGTCTTACTGTCGTCCATGTGTCTCCAGGCTATCCCCTCTGCTGTGATCTCTCCAGTAAACTTTTGTCCAGATTTTGAGACCTGAACCAGTGAGTTCCTCACGTGAAGTTTTGTTTTTATTGACTGTGCATCGAGCTCTTTTATGAGGGTGCTATAAAAGGCTTCATCTGAACCAATCTCACAGGCCACCACGTTGGTGGTTTTGATCTGATTTCCATCAATATTCATGTTTTTAATGATATCTGCAACCTCCTCAGCCTTGTACCCTCCCAGACGCATGTTTCCATCGCTGCCTCTTTTCCCATGACCCACTATAGTCAGTCTGCTATCTTCAGACAGCGGGATGGGATCTCCTTTAATTAATTTGGGTTTGTTGTTCTCCAGCATGTAGACAGAGGACACTGATGGATGCTTCTCATACAGGTATGTAGCAGCTTGTCTAACAACAGGATCATCTTCCATAATGAGAATAGCCTGTCCATCATACTGAGTGCTGTGGTCCACGGGTCTCTTTGGGGTCTGATATGTAACGACTACATCTCCTTCGTTCATAGTCTGATAAACATGATCGTTCTCTGTGGTGATTTCTAAAACCGTTTTGATGTTATGGGACTTAAAAACCGTCATGAAGTTAGTTCTGAATGTACTGCTGATGTTTTCACTGATGGAGAAAAGAGCAGCGTTTTCCAGTGACGACTTCAACATCAGAGATGCTAGATCTGGTCCAGAGTAGCCTGACAGAGTGCTTCCATCTTCTGAACTGCTGCCTATTATCTTTATAACTGTACCACTGTCAGCCACTGAAGAACACGAGCCAGACAGCAGACAGGTTACAGTAGTCTTGTTCGAATAGTGAGGATCTTCACTGTACTCTTCATTAGCTTTCCTCAGAGTCTCTGTGTCTTTGTCCATAGTGATGATGAGCTTATGTCTGTAGCTGTATGACACTTCAGATGCAGACAGTAATGTATCATGAGTTTTTTTTCCCTCAATGATCTTCAGAAACAGATTCAGGTCCTAAAATAAACCAAACGTGTAGATTTCAGAATATAATGTATGTAAGTGCTGCACCATTTATAGTGGAACAGAGAATGTCTCAGGTCAGTGAATGTAACTACTGCTCCATTTAAGTTAAACAGAAAATGACAATTAGTTACTTTTAATTTTATGCAGAAATGAGTAGCCAAAATCACTGTAAAAAAAAAAGTTGAGAAAACTCAAAATTTCAAGGCAACTTACTGCACTCAATTTTTCGAGTTTTGATCCCAACTCAAACTTTTAAGTTTTAAAGCAGTTCACCAACTTAGTATTTTCTGTTCAGATAACTTTTTTTCCACAGGTATATAAACTTCAAATTTTAAGTTTGAAATTTTAATTTCACGTACTAAGAGTTTCTAATTTTAAAAAAGTTGAGCCAACTTCATACGTCTTGTTCAGTTAATGTGTCTTTCCCATTGATATAAACTTCAAATTTTAAGTTTTACACACTAAGAGTTTTAAATTTTAAAAAGTTTAGCTAACTTGCTATTTCTTGTTCAGTTACTGCAGCTTTCAAATTTTCAAACATTCTTCTAACTTGTCTTGTTCAGATACAAATTAATGAACATGTAAAAGATTAAGTTTTACATACCAAGAGTTCCCCTTTTATTCATAGTTGTCAACTCATTATTTTCACTTACAAAAGTTAGATAATAAGACAAATGGCAAAACATTTAAATAACATGTAACCTGTGTTTAATTACACCTTTTTGTAATGAAGTATTTGCAAGTAGCATGAATAAGACCTCCAATTAAGTTGACACAACTAAATAACTTAAAATTGGAAATTTATATCAATGGGAAAATACCTTAACTGAACAAGATATAGTAAGTTGGCTCAACTTTTTTAAAATGAGAAACTCTTCATATGTAAAACTTAAAATTTGAAGTTTATATACCTGTGGGAAAAATGTTATCTGAACAGAAAATACTAAGTTGGTGAATTGCTTTAAAACTTAAAGCTTGAGTTGGGATCAAAACTCGAAAATTGAGTGCAGTAAGTTGCCTTGAAATTTTGAGTTTTCTCAACTTTTTTTTTTTACAGTGATGGGACTCAAATGTTAGTGACAAATATATTTCTTTTTTTTAACTTAAGCTGGTCTTTTAATCATCAGCAGTGAAATTAGAGATGTAGGGTCAGGCAACAAAGTTCTAGCAAACGGTTTACTCACAATTTCAGTTTTATCTACAAACCGTATTCCAAAAAAGTTGGGACACTAAACAAATTGTGAATAAAAACTGAATGCAATGATGTGGAGATGGCAAATGTCAATATTTT
>BRDA01001515.1:2087-28988 GCA_036984385.1 Crenuchus spilurus | reverse complement strand
AAAATAATACTGTGCGGGTGTATGACAGTAGTGAATGCACCACACGTAGAAGGATGTGAACTGTGACTAACCAAACATCTTCCTACACGTAGACTTTTGAAGTATGATCGGATGATTTTACAGTGCAGGCAGTACGCACAATGCTAAACAGCAGTAATAATGAGCCATTGTAGCACATGGAGCGAGGAAGAGACCAAATGTATAATATAATTTTGGTGTGATGAACATGTGAAAAGTCAGCTTAAAAACGCACAAAAGTATTGAAATGTGCAGCTTATTTTCCGAGATAATGAGAGAGAAAGGATATAACAAGATGACAGAGCAACCTAAACTAATGAAACTGCGGCAGCGGTATATAAAAAATATTTAAACATGTCAGATGCACATCCTTCTACAAACCAATCAGTGTCAAGTGTAGGAAGATGCACACCACGTAAGTGATGACAGTATGTGGGCGTGTCATAATAAAAGTCCAAACCTAACTGGTCCAAATGTATACAAAATAACAAACACACAAAATGTATACAAAAAAACCATGTGGTTTGGTATGCCACATGCTATTGTTATTTTGTTCTGTTTGTATCTACACTGTCTAGCAACCTTGACATATAGCATACGTAAAGATAAGATTGCTTAAATTTCAAAGTTATGCTCAAGTTAAATATTTCTTTAATGTTGTGGCAGAGATGCTTGCTAGTGTGGATATGAACTGGACAAAATAGCATGAATAGTATTTGGCATACTGTACTAAAACATTATGTGAATGTTTTCACGGTTTGATGTAATGTTTTGTAATGTTTGTAATATTAACATTTCAGACATTGTTTTTATAGGTAACAGGTTTACATTTCAGGCAATATGTTTTTATTTTTATATACTTATTTTTATTTTATCTATTATTCAGTTGATGATAAAATACTTTTTTGAGCTCAGAAATGTTCATTATGAAGCACCTTTGAGAGATGCATTAATTGGTGATGGAGAAATGGTGTGACTCTCTTGATGGGGGAAGTAAGCCATTAAGTAATTTATGAAATTGTATGTTTGAGGTATATTTGATGTTTAATAGGTTTAGTTTATGTTGAAATAAAACTCAATTTGTATACAACCGTCTATATTGATTTAAATGTGGAAACTGGCATAGATCAGACCATATTTGTATGACTTGACTTGTGACTTGCTTGACTTATAGCAAGGACTCGACTTGACTTGCTTGGTTCTCACCACAGTGACTTGGGACTTGCTTGAGACTTGAAGGCGATGACTTGAGACTTGCTTGTCACTTGCACAAGAGGGACTTACTCCCACCTCTGGTATGTAAACTCAGGAGCACAACTGTATGCATCTGCTAGTACTGCCAAACAACTAGATTCAGTCTACAACTGAGGTTCATTACCAGAGACCTTTACAACACTCACCACAGCAAACTGTATGAAAAAGTTGGTTGTCCTTCACTAGCAGTAATGTTGGAAACACACTGGTTTATTTTCATTTATATCGTCACATATTTCAATAATGTTTTTAAATGGTAATTATTAGATTTACTCTAGTGGCTGGATAGACTGTCAGGTACAAAGCGTTTTTAATAAACTGGGAAATTATGCTTTTAGTCACAATTCATCCACATGCTGAAATTCACTACAGGAAACACCAAAGCTCAGCTTGCTGGTGTCACTCAATCACTTTAAACTTTATCATTATATAACCACCTCCATGCTGCCTGTAGCTTTTACTTATTTTAATAACATAGACATATATATTATTTTAAAACATTATTTGATATTTTATTTTCATTTGTCTGTTTTGTTTGTTAATACAATTTATATTCTTATTTTAATTTTCAGTTTTTATTACCAGTGCGATAATTATGAGCATCTTATTATTTCATTCATTTTAATTAACTTAGCTTCATTTTACTTTACTTTCTTTAATATTTTCTTTTTTATTTTTAACGGAATGATTTTGTTTTGGTTGTTTAAAATCTAACCGACACATTTTACTTTAATCTTTGATTATTATTATTATAAAAAAAAGCTTTTTCAAATTTAATTGTTTATTTACCTCTGTTAATTTTCATTAATTAAATATTCTTTTTTCTACTTCAATCCCTGCAGTTGATACTCAAAATGAGGGTCACTCTCAATGTATTTTTAAACGAAAATAAAGGCTGACTGACCCCTGGGGTAGTGAGAAATTTTAGAATCTGCAGTTCCTACTAAATTTCTCTGCTTATTTCAATAACTTCTAATGAATTAAAAGCACAGAATATAGCACTTACAACAGACAAGTAGAATGTCCACAGAAGCTCAGTGGACACACCAAAAAACCTCAACCTTCTCAGAACATACACATCTGGGGTTTTTTTGTACACAGCAAGGGTGTTACAACTCTAATCCAGTTTGTTGTACCTCCACATTTACTCCAGTGTTGTCTAGCAGGCTTGGACCTCCTAAAGTCCAATACCATCTCCTTAGTCTTAATGATGTTTTGCTGCACGAGGTTCAGATTACACCATTCAACAAAGTGCTTTACCAGTGTCCTGTATTCCTCCTCCTGCCCATTCCTGATACACCCTTCAATGGCTGTCATCAAAGAATTTCTGCAGATGACAAGACTCTGAGTTGTACACAATACAGCCCTTTAGATTTGAGCACAAATAAAAAAAATGCACTACAGACCTTTTTATTTGAGGCCACATACTGAAAATGTGAATATGTTTTCCACACATAAAGCAGAATATCCTTTTAGCAGCCATGTTTTTATTTTGTGAAATGTCTAAGCACCTGTTAGCAATGATGAGCAGTGCTAAGTAATACGAACAGGGAACTGTGCTGACAGCACTGTGATTCACTCTCTGCACAGCAAAACAAACGCAGCAACCCAGCTTTGATCTTTCACTGACTTATAAATGTGACCATACCCATGGGTCTCTTACACTGATGAAGTTCTTTTTTAATTATACAGAATATATGAATGATGCTTTGGAGTTGTTAGCTGTCTTGACTTGTGTTCCACCATATGACGGCTATGACAGATTCTCATAGTCAGTATTCCACAGACAATATTTTAAGCCATCTTTGTTATTAAAGTGTTTGATACGTTAATGCCAGCTGGTATTTATCTTTTAAAGACAATATGGTCTGTTATAGTATAACCATTACAGTTAAACATAAATTAGTCCTGGGTTTTATCCTGCCTTGCTTTTTTTCCACTATGTCCCTAATTAAATTAGGAATTAAATATGAGAGGTAAAAAAACTCTTGCCTGCCCTCCAGCAGCCAGATGGGCAAGAATTAATGCATCACTTCCTGGAGATAGTGTGTGTGCTGTCACAGGACCAGCTCTGGGCATCATGGACTTCTTTTTTCTGCCTCGTTTTGAGGGTGCTGGAATAACAACTGCCGGAGGGACACTGCCATCATCTTTCTTATCTGTGAGGGATGAAAAAAAGTAGACAAAAGGGGGACAACATGTTTGTATGAGAAGAAAGTAATTCCATCTGCACTAAAGAGTGATGGAACACACTACAGCTACCAGAAAAATTTAGCAGAGAATATGTCAGTCACAAGAACACCAGTGGAAGATGTGTAAAACCAAGCTTACACGGAGCTCTAAGGATCATTTTCATTCCACTTCACAATTATGTGGTACTTTATGTTGGTATATCACTTAAAATCTCAATAAAATACATTTAAGTTTGTGGCTGTAAGGTGACAAAATGTGAAAAAGTTCAAGGGGTATGAATACTTTTGCAAGCCACAGTATTTAACATTAAGCTAACTGATGGATCACCTAAAATTGACTAGCCAGTAGGGGTGTGCATCTGTCCAATAAATGATGATCGATACATATCTTGATTCATGTGGTATGATTCAGAAACGATATATTTTAAATTAGACCGATTCAGTTTGATTCGATTGAGTAGGATTTTGATACAGTTCGGCTCACTATAATAGGGTAGAAAATAATACGATAGTTACTTGTTTAAAATAGATGATGATTTTACATTATGATTCGACATAATACTAAAAATGTGTTTTTGCTTGCATTCAAATAGATTAATGAAATACTAGAGAACTAGTATAGTTGTATTTGACATGTGAATTCAGAAACAATAAAATACAGTTTTTTACTAAGGGGGGGAAGGTTTTGGCTAAAGCTGGACACATTTAAATAACACATTTCACAAATAATTACAGTGACGCCTATGCCTTACACCAGGGTTCTCAACCTTTTGCAAGCTGCCCCCCTGTATTTAAGATGGTTTCACATCATTAGGTTTAATAACAGAGTTTACTTGATTACTTTTATAATTGTACATAAAACAAATAATGTTACACAAGACAATAATGTGAATATGTATAAAAATACATGTATGTCACATTACTACTAATTAGGGGTGTAAGAATCGGAAGACCGATTTTGACTTAAACAATGTGAGTGCATCGGTACATGGACCCCTGAATCGGTCTATTTGTAAAGTGAACCGGCCGATGGCCCGATTCAAGTGCTGTCAATCGGTTTGGTGTGATATACTTCAGTTGCACTCTCTCTCCCTCCCTCACCCCCTCCCCTCTCTCTCTCATGAACTGTCGCGATACTCGTCAGTCACGTTTGAAAGACAAACGTGTCCAACGCACATATATACTGTACAGCGCTCCGCCGAGCTTAAATGAAGAACGGGAGAACCTTTGGTGAGATGACATGGTGAAAGTGGCAATGAGGACGCTAGCACCATTAGCCCAAAGACACAGCATGATAAACACAGAAAAACAGGACTTCTTCCAGCCAAAACTCAACCACAACTCAGCTAGAGCCAAAGTAATAATGGCTTCCAACAGCCCAGTTCATTGTCAAAGACTTAAGACCATACTGTGTGGTGGAGAATGAGGGCTTTGGGGACTTGTTTAAAACATTGGAGCCCCGGTACCACATCCCAGTGCGACAGTATTTTACTGTTTCTGAATTCACATGCCAAATACAACTATACTAGTTCTCTAGTATTTCATTAATCTATATGAATGCAAAAACACATTTTAAGTATTAACTTATGTTGAATCATAATGTAAATTATCTATTTTAAACAAGTAACTCGTATTATTTCCTACCCGATTATATTGAACCGAATCGTATCAAAATCCTCAATCAAACCGAATTGGTCCAATTTAAAATAAATCGTTTCTGAATCGTATCGTACCGCATGAATCGAGATACATATCGGATCGTCATTTATTGGACAGACACACACCCCTACTACTAATATGTAATAAAAAAAAACATGTCACAACCATGAAAATAGCTAAAATTAATAATGTTAGCCACACTGATGTTTGCAACACTTCTTATTTCTTCTGGTGATTGTGCTACGGTACCTAACACTGCAGCGAAGCTGATAATTGTGCTACAGTCCCTAACACTACAGCATGTAGCCTGTAATTGTGCGATGGTCCCTAACACTGCAGTGTGTAGCTGGTAATTGTGAGATGGTCCCTAACACTGCAGCATGTAGTCTAAGCGAACACAAGGCTAAGCTCCTGCGTCACCCGTCATAAGTGAATTTTAGTAAATGTTGTGGTTGCAGTTTGTTGTTTTCTTCTATTTCACCACGAAACTGTAACTGTACTGGCGAATCTAACTGGTGAGGAAAAGCGGAATTACAAATATCAAACGAGTGACTAATCTTAAATTAACTTTAGCGCAGATTGTGTTTCAGGCTGTGCATTTGTTACTCCACTGCCTTCATTCACATTGTGCCGAGTTTGAAATATTTCTTGCACAAATATTTCAATATTTAATTTAATTATTTAATGTTTTCAATAAAGTTTATGATTTAATGATGTGTGTGTTATTTAAAACACAAGTAAAATTTTTGCAGTGAATTTTATACTTTGTATATACAGTGCTGCCTGAAAGTTTGTGAACCTTTTAGAAGGTTCTTTATTTCTGTATAAATATGACCTAAAACATCATCAGATGTTCACACAAGTCCAAAAAGTAGATAAAGAGAACCCAGTTAAACAAATGAGCCACAAATATTATACTTGCTCATTTATTTATTGCAGAAAATGATCAAATATGACATATTTGTGAGTGGCAAAAGTATGTGAAAATATGAGCTTCCACAGTAAACAAATTGCAGGTTCTGAAAAATGTCCATGACTGTGTACTACCATGTGAGTTGATACAATGTTAGAATACTGACATCACATGGGTGGATACTGGTGCTTCACAAAAATCACTGAAGTATTAGGCTGTCGGATGTATATTGTACGCTAATATCAGATAAATTTAGGACTGCTATAATTAATGCAGATTTTTAATGCTAATTAATTATATTACCAATTTTCTCCAATCACTCCTGCAGTGTAGGGTTGTGGAGTGATTGTTTATTGGGCTGCTTTCAAAATTTACCACAGCTGCCAAAAAGCACTAGTCATAACAGAATAGAATTACGAAGAACAGAAAGATTAAATTGTGTTGTGATTGTGTTGTGCATTAAATATCTGATGAGATCTAACAGGCTGTAAACAACTGAGGGAGAAGAGTGTCTTTGCATTTGCTGTTGACGTCTTTATATAACTGAAGAAATTACTTGAAATAAATCAAACTTGTTGTAAAAGCAACATACCAACATTAAAGTGCTAAGATTTACATTTTTATGTACTGTATTTAACCGATTCCATTACTTTCATGGAGTAAACATACTGAAGTGTGTAGTAAATCAGAGCATCTGCTGCTATAGCCTTTATAAAAAGATCAAGTGTTTTACAAATAATTAATGCATTTTTATTTGTTAAATGAAGTTGTGTTGAACATTAAACATTTACTTATTGGACACAAGAAGGGACATATAGGCATATATTTCCATCATCACTGATGAGAAAAGGACACCAAGACTGTCTGGTTGTGTTTGATAGCTTGTGACAAGGCATTTTTGTTGTTCAGGTATGTACTTTGGACTGGGAATTATTTTCCAGAACTGTATGTATGATAATCACAAAGCAGTGATGTTATTGTCAACATAATGAAACAAAGATGTACAATTATTAGATTTAAAATATTTTAAAATAGTTACAATTAGTAACTAAATATTAATTACCAAAATTACTTTGAAAAAGTAGATTACTTTTATACAGTGCCAGTCAAAAATTTGGACACACCTTCTGGACAGTCAGTGTTTTTTCATGATTTAAAAATGTTCTGCATTGTAGATTAATATTAAAGTCATCCAGACTATGAAGAAATAAATATGTAATTATTTAGTAAACAAACAAGTGTTAAACAAACCAGAATATGTTTTAGATTTTACATTCTTTAAAGTGGGCACCTCTTGCTTAGATGCAGCTGTCTTTTCGTTTTCTCACTCTGCTTTATGAGGTATTCACCTGGAATGGCTTTCAGTTAACAACTGTGTCTTGTCAAGAGTTCATGACTTGCAGTTCTTACCTCTTAATGTGTTTGAGACATCAGTTGTGTTGTGAAGAGGTAGAGTTGTTATACAGTGAATAGCCCTATTTGAGCAAGGTTCTAATCCACATTATGGCAAGAACTACTGAACTAAGTAAAGAAGAACGACAGTCCAACATTACTTCATCATTACTTAAGGTCAATCAATCCGAAAAACTTCAAGAACTTTGAAAGTATCCTCCAGTGCATTTGCAAAGACTGTCAAACGTTATAAAACTGGCTCTCATCAGGACCACCCCAAAAAATCTGAATCAATTTCTAAAAGGAAGGCATTTCAAAAGGAAAACCAAGAGTTACCTCTGTTGCACAGGATAAGTTCTTCAGAGTTACCACCCTCAGAAACTACATGTTAACAGCACCCCAAATGGGGCCCTGAGTGGCTCAGTGGGCAAAGACGCTTCCACTATGACCCGAGGATCGCGAGTTCAAATCCCGGGCATGCCATCAACAGCCAGGGCCCAAGAGTCCAAATGTTGGCAGGGCCAAATATTGGCAGGGCTCTCTCTGGGCAGGTAGATGGCGCTCTCACTCTCCCTATCACTCTCACATTGCAATGTCCGCTGGGTCAGGCATCTACTGATTGGTCCAATCGGAGCTGGGGACCCTGTGTGACTTCCTCCGAGCGCGTTAGGCTCTCCAGTGACGGTGTATCAGCGGTGGTTCGAAAAGAGGCGGTGGCTGCATCAAACGCAACGGAGGAGGCTTGTGCTTGCCTGCACCCTCCTAGAGTCAGAGACAATGCAAAGTGATGGGGAGAGGCCTAACGGAGGGGATTGGCTAATTGGCTACCACTACATTGGGAAGGGGATAAAATTGGCAAAAACCTAGAAAAAAAAAAAAAAAAAAAAAAAAAAAAAAAAAAAAAAAAAAAAAAAAAAAAAAAAGCAGCACCCCAGATAACCGCTCACCTCAAAGCTTCACAGCGTTCAAGTAGCACACACATCTCAACATCAACTGTTCAGAGAAGACTACGTGAATCGGGACTTTATCGTCGAATTGCTGCAAAGAAGTCACTTCTGAAGAAGAAGAGGAAGAGAATGCTTTGGTCAAGGAACACAGGGAATGGACATTAGACCCGTGGAAATCTGTCCTTCTTTCTGATGAGTCCAAATTTGAGATTTCTGGTTCCAAACGCCACGTCTTTGTAAAACGCAGAAAAGCTGAGTTGGTGCTAATGGTAATAAATGGCAATTTTAAAAAAATTCAAGGCATACTTAACCAGCTTGGTTAACCCAACATTCTGCAGCGACATGCATTCCCATCTGGTTTGCACTTAGTGGGACCATCATTTGTTTTTCAACAAGACAATGACCCCCAACACACCTCCAGGCTATGTAAGGGCTGTCTGACCAAGAAAGAGGGTGATGTAATACTGCGTTAGATGACCTGGCCTCCACAATCATCTGATCTAAACCTAATTGAGATGGTTTGGGATGGGTTGGACCGCAGAGTAAAGGCACAGCAGTGAGAACAAGTGCTCAGCACCTCTGGAAACTCCTTCAAAACTGTTGAAAATGCCAAGTGTGCAAAGTTGTAATAAAAGCAAAAGGTGCCTATTCTGAAGAGTCTAAAATGTAAAGCATATTTTGGTTTGTTTAACACTACAAACTTAAGTGTCCAAACTTTTGACCCGTAATATCCATGTCTGTAAACAAGCTAAATCATTGAAGATATATTATTCTTGTATTTTGCCTTCTGAGTCTATAATAAGCACAATTATGCAGAACTCATTATAGTACTCTTGTAGCCCAGTCCTGACCCCAAACTCCTGGTTTCAAATTCTCAGTGGTTCCTAATCATGCTTCAGAAGTACCACTGGCATTCACATTCATTGTTTTCTCTGCTCACCCACAATTCATGAAATCAGATGTTTTGACAGCAATATGAACAACAAAATATGCAGGGCAGGTGTACCTCATAACTATGACAGGGAACCACTGCCCTAAACTAAAATACTTTATAATCTCCTAGTAGTATTTTTTTTAATAACAATAAACGGAAACCAAAAGTTGAATACTTGGTATCACTGGACAAAGATTTTCATATACCTGGAGGGAGATTTTAAAACAATAATTGAAACCTCTTCTCATTTACAACGTTACCCTGCAGGCAGATTTAAACCAGGAGTGATGCATGCTCCTTTACACAGCAGTTGGTAGTGGTTCAGATTATCACTTGTACTGTATTGTAGTGGCAATATTTTGCAACATACCTCAGCACTCAAGGCTTTAGACAATTTATCAATTCAAGAAATTTCCTCCAAATAGATTGAAATATTTTTAACTGATCATACTAGAATAACAATTACGTATTCATTTTTTCTGCGATAATGCTTTTGTTCATAATATCATTCTAAACACTTGTTTTTGCTCCCATTCTTCATGAGCTGAACTCGAAGATCTGAGACTTTTTCTATGTACACAAAAGGTATTTTTCTCTCAAATATTGTTCACAAATTTGTCCAAATCTGTGTTAGTGAGCACTTTGCTGAGATAATCCATCCACCTCACAGGGGTGGCATATCAAGTTGCTGATTAGACAGCATGATAGTATGTCTTAGGCTGGCCACAATAAAAAGCCACTCTAAATGTAGTTTCAACATACAGCACAATGCCACAGATGTTTTGTGGGAGCATACAATTGGCATGCTGACTGCAGGAATGTCCACCAGAGCGGTTGCCCATGAATTGAATGATCAGTTATCTACCATAAGCCGTCTCCAAAGGCACGCCGGAGAAGTTGATAGTACATCCAACTGCAGACTATGTGAAACCACACTAGCCCAGGACCTCCATATCCAGCATCTTCACTTCCAAGATTATTTGAGACCAGTCATCTGGACAGCTGCTGAATCTATTTGTTTGCAAAACCAAATAATTTCTGCATAAACTGACAGAAACCATCTCAGGGAAGCTCATCTGCATGCTCATCATCCTCACCGGGGTCTCCACCTGACTGCAGTTTGTTGTTGTAACCAATTGAGTGGGCAAATGTTCACAAGCGATGGTGTATGGCCTGTTGGAGAGGTGTTCTCTTCATGGCCTAATCCCAGTTTTCACTGTACAGGGCAGATGGCAGACTGCATGTATGGTGCCATGTATGGTGAGTGGTTTGCTGATGTCGATGTTGTGACACGAGTGATGAAACTGCACATTTTAGAGTGGCCTTTTATAGTGGCCAGTCTAAGACATACCATAATCACACGGTCTAATCAGCCTCTTAATATGCCACACCCGTAAGGTGGATCGATTACCTCGGCAAAGGAGAAGTGCTCACTAACACAGATTTAGACACATTTGTGAACAATATTTGAGAGAAAAAGGCTTTTTGTCTACATAGAAAAAGTCTTAGGTGGCTTTCACAACTGAAAGTCCGGACCACGGTCCAAACCAAATTTTTGTGTCTGTTACTTTATATATTTGGTCCGGTTAGGTTTGTTTTCACACTGCATTTGAAAGACTTTTACTATGACACTTGTACGTGCTGCCGTCATCACTTATGTGCAGTGTATCTTCCTACACTCAAGACTGATTTGTTTGCAGATGGACGTGCATCTGACACTTATTATACATCTTAAATATACTTTTATACACTGCTGCTGCAGTTTCTTTAGTTTAGTCTGCTCTGTCATATCCTTTCTCTCTCATCCTCTCAGAAAATAAGCTGCATGTTCCAGCATTTTTGTGCGTTTTTCAAGCTGACTTTTCACATGTTCATCAGACCAAAATTATATTAAACATTTGGTCTCCTCCTTGCTCCATGTGCTACCATGGCTCGTTTCTGGTGCTGTTCTGTTTATTTCACTTCTGTTATTGTTGTTGAATGTTCTTAATGCCTGCGGCAACTTCCTGTATTTGGTCAGAAAGTCCAAACCTTTACGGACCATGGTTCGTGGCCCCTTTCACACCTGCTATTTTGGTTTGGTCCAAAAGTCCAGACCAAACAATGTAGGTGTGAAAGCACCCTTAGATCGAGTTCAGCTCATGAAAAAAATGGGAGCAAAAACAAGTGTTGCGTTTATATTTTTATTGAGTGTATGTTGGCATGTGTAAATAAGCAAACAAACTCTTTGATAAAATTACATTTCTGATAGAGGAAGAGTAATGTGGAAAATGAAAGGAAGACAAGAAAGTTTAATTTAACAGTTATATTTAAGCAGCCAATAAGGAACTTGGCATATGTAATGCTTGGGGGAATGACTGGTATCAAAATTATTTTGGAGCAAAAGAATTGTGACAATATTTCTTGCTATATTTCTTTGAAGTACTTAAAATTTACATTTTGCATGTTAATATTTTCCCCACATATAGTCCATACTTACTTCAGTTTATTTCTGTGTGGTTGTTGGTGAAGATTCTAGCCAGTGAGTACTAAGCTTTGTAATCTTCATGCAGTCTCTTGGTTTGCAAAGCCCATGAATAGCAACTACAAATTCAGGCACTAAAAACATCAGTTGCCTCCATCTCATCAGATTTTAAAGCCTTGTATTTGTGATACATCAGTAGTGCCGGGTCAAGTTGTATAACAATAATGTATTTTTGTATGTATGATATGTCCTTTGTTAGCAATGTTACTAATAAAATGTCTTGACTAAATCACACAAGTGATTACGCACATAGAAAATTGTGCAAATATTACTTTTGGCTGAACCATTAATAGGCATCAAATGCACTCCAGCACATTCCTCATAAAATCACAGGACAGGACATTATAGAATCAAGAACATACAACAACAGACAATTCAAAATGAGCTACCACCAAAGCAAACCGTAGGGAATACACTGGTCATAACATGCTCACTTAAAAGAAAGTAAGTGCTTTATAAATAACCTTTTTTTATCACGTTATGCTTCACAAAACTTTTTGACATGAATTCTTTTGGTTTGTGGATCATGTACAAATCTGTTGCGTAAACTGTAGTGTTTTTACCAATGACGTTATTTCCTCCTTCATATTTAACAGCAAAAGCTTTTTAAAAATTGCCCTACTGGAGACATGAGCAACGAAAAAACATAAGATAAACAATGTGTGTGGCTTGTGTTAACTGAGATTTACAAAGACACACACACAAAAAAAAACCACATGCACCATGAACTGAACTATAGGCTGCTGAACCAATTTCATCTCAGAACCATTATATCACTAATGATGAATGATTAAATTCTTTGAGATCACACTATTAGCAGCAAATTTGGCACACATATCTTTTTCCCCAACTGCTGTTCAAATGTATTGAACAGGAGTGAAACTAATGTTTAGAAAAACATACTACCTATTATGCAAGGAAATCTGCAGTGTGTGTATGTATGTATGTGTACATATACTCACTGTGGTTGTGGAGGTAGAGGGAGGGGGGCCGTCTGGCCTCTGACAAATCGAGAGAAGAGCAAAACACACTCAAAACACAGTGCTTGCTCCCTCCATGCCCTCATCTTTCTTTCCCTCCCTTCCCTCTTTTACTAACTGCTCACAATTTCACTGACTCAAAGTCTCACAAAGTGAATTATAGGAAAATCATGCAGTATGTCTAAGACACAGTAGAATGGAATGATATAAGGGTGATAATTAATTGCATACATAGATCACTGAAGTAGTGTGGTCATACTGTAGTATGATGCTCATACTAGAAACTCTGAGGTAAACCTCACAATTACGACATTTAAAAGTTAAAATTTGAAGCATTCTACATTCAAGCTACAAGCAGCTTATGTTGCATGAAAGTAAGTGTAGCATTAACCTTCAACACTGTTATACAGGGTGTCCTGTTGGCTTTTTTACGCAAACAACTGTGAACAACTTTAATATTCAAGGTTTTGAAATTTTCATGAAATTAGATATTTTTCAGTCTGCGAGAAAAAGACTGACATGCACAACTGATGGGTGGTTTGATGTTAATTTCTGACAATTAATATCCACAGCTGTCAGAGTGGAGGCCAGCGCCTGTCCAGCAGTTTCCATTGGTTTGCCTCTCCTGCAGCCGTGGTTTGGTTATTAGGAATCTTGTTGTGTGACTGGCAGGATGCTGGTTTGATCCCCGGGCAGGTCATGACTGAAGTGCCCTTGAGCAAGGCACCTAACCCCCAAATGCCCCCCCATGGATATAAATGCCCACCACTTCAGGCACATGTTCTCACCTAGTGTGTGTGTCACTACACAGATGAGTTAAATGTTGAGGAAATTTTGCTGTGTCACATTGGCAACAAGTTGACTCTAATCTAAAGCCTGTTAACGTTGGTTATTTCACCCTATGAACTGTGAAATTCACAGTTCTATTATGCTTAACATATCAGTACACTGTACAGGCGTGTTCATGGTGTGAATGTATTGGACAAAGAACTTGATTCAGAAGACACAATAGGAATTTCTGAAAAAGTTTGGAAACAACAGGGTAACTGGTGGATGACCTTTCACAACATGGAGCTTCTTGTTCAAGTGTGCTTGAATGCTGGTGATGGAAATTTTCAGCACATGTTGTTTCAGGAGTCTTACACACAGACTGAAGTATATTTATTCAAAATTTCATCACCATATCTTCATTAGTACTTAAGTAGTTCACAACCATTGGTGGTAAAGAAGCAAACAAAACATCCTATATAACAATTATACACACAGTAGGCTACCACTGCCAAAGCAACATAACCAGCACATTTGGCAAAAGATTGCTGGATATGGCAAGGATGGCAATGAAATGATGTGATTCCAGTGTGCCTCAGTAATAGCTTGAACTCTTTAACACCCACATATTTCAAAAATCCAAGATTTCCATATAGAGCTTCACAGAAAACCTGGAGTTCCTACTATGGTCAAGATGCCAACTCCAAGTCGATTTATTTTCATTATCAAAGATTTACAAAAAATTCTGTATGTCAGTGAGAAGGACTAATGTAATGTTGGGTCATTGTGAAACTATGCATATGGGTAGTGTTCTTTCAATGTCTAGCTCATTCATTTTAAACCATCTGTTGACAGGTGAAACAGTAATTAATTTACATTTTCTATTACTGCCATTCCTTTATTTTGTATTATTGTATTACTATGTTGGCTTACATTGGTGTAAGATTGTGAGGTTGGTTGTATACTCAGATGCACTATAAAACAAACCCTTTCTCCTTTTACCTCAGCACAATCTTAGTATCATTTATAAAATGAGTAAAGAATTCTACCTAAAGAATTCTACCTATTCTAAAGAATTCTATTAAATGTGAGTAAAGAAAATGGGCCACAAACTGAGAACAAGGCCAGATGTAAAAGGCTGTATAGCCTGACAATTACATGAAAAGGTACATGTTTACCTGTGTTTGAGGGGTGCAGTGTGGACACTATCATGGTGGTGGCAGGGGGTCCAGTAACAAAAGACTGAGAGGAAGCAGGAGGAGTGACCAGGGTGCCCTGTGGTGTGGTAATCACTAATCCCGCTGAAAGACAGAAAAACAGATCCATAATCTAAATGATTCAGCAATACTGACTAATGAACAAAAATATCCATGATGTTCTCTTAATTAAACAGAAACTACATCTGGCTAATAAAGGTAGAATCAGGCTTAATGGGTTTTAAAACTATGCAGAAAACAAGATTGTGTGAGAAGTCTGGACATATTTTTTCTATAAACTGTGTACATGTAAAAGAATTTCAATCTAAGAAATCTGAAAAAAAAAACACACACACTCCCCATCTACGTCAAAACAACCTAAGAATATGTAATACTATGACTGGGTGAAAGGATGTCATTTTTTATGCAATTCATTTTTCATGTAATGCAACATGTTTTTAATGTTAATGTTAAATACATTATTACATAAGCAGGTGTTATTTCAGGTCTGCTATCACAGGCAGCAGGTCTTTTTTTGTTAAATACACATACATTTACACAAACAGGTAACAAGTACAAGTGCCTTGTACTGATCTGTTATTGACATTGAAAGAACTGGTAGTCTTATATTTTTCAAATAGTAGTTTCATCACTCAAATGCCAATCTCCCACTAGTTTTTCCCCCCAGGCACACTTGCTTTGTGAGTTCAGAATATGTGGTCAAGTATAAAAGCTGTTCCTGAGCCAGGCAGAATCATACAGAACGTCCTGAAATTGGTGGACTGAAGTTACGGTGAACAGGCAAACTCTGGTGCAGTTTGTTTTGACTTTTCACATCACTTCCCATTTTCATGTATCCAAAAAGCACCACTCATTGCCACTTGAGTGTTTGTACCCATGGAAAAAAATAGAGAGAATTCTGCACTAATTACATTTGTTTAAACTTGTTATGTCTATAAAAGGCACCTGTTCACACTCTCAATCAATATCACTCCAAAGAGTTTTCTAAGGACAACAGGGACAAAATTGTAGACCTGCACGAGGCTGGGATGGGCTACAGGACAATAGGCAAGCAGCTTGGTGAGAAGGCAACAACTGTTGGCACAATTATTGGAAAATGGAAGAAACACAAGATGACTGTCTGGTGCTCCATGCAAAATTTCACATTGTGGGGTAAGGATGATTCTGAGAAAGGGCAGGAGTCAGCCAAGAACTATATGGGAGGACCTGATCAATGTTATTGATTAAATACTTATTTTCCACCATAATTTACAAATGAATTCTTTAAAAATCCTAAAATGTGATTTCCTGGATTTTTTATTTTATTTTTTCTCTCATAGTTAAAGTGTACATATGATGAAAATTACAGATCTCTCTCATCTTTCTGAGTAGGAGAACTTGCACAATCAGTGGCTGACTAAATACTTTTTTCCCCCCACTGGATGAATCTATTTTTATTAAATACATTTTTGTCAATTTTCTCCCTTTCCCAATGTGGTAGTTGCCAATTAACCCAACCCATTAGTGGCTCTCCATATCACTTGGAACTGTCCTTGACTCTAGGAGGGTGAAGACATGCACACGCTTCCTCCGCGACACAGCCACTGCCTCTTTTCAAACTACAGCTGACACACCGTTCTTGGGGAACCAACGCGCTCACAGGAAAGTGCAATGATGGACCAATCAGTAGATGCCCAAGCCAGAGGACATTGCAATATGTGAGTGATAGGGAGAGAGAGAGTGCCATCTACCCGCTCAGAGAGAGCACTGCCAATTTTGCTCTCTGTGGGCCCCGGCTGTTGATGGCAAACAGCATGACCGGGATACGAACTCGCGATCCTCTGGTCACAGTGTCAGCGTATTAGCCTGCTGAGCCACTCGGGGCCCCCCACTGGATGAATTTAACGATCAAACAATCAGCTGGAATTCTTCTGTGCGAAAGTAAACCTGCAATAATGACCAAGCTCCCAAAAAGGGAGCAAAGAATTAAGTATTTGAGATAATGTGAAAATGTCTGTATAAGTACCTAACACAGTGTAACCCCACATATTGACATTATAAAACAAATATAATAATAACAAATAATAATAATCATAATACACTTTCCGTATACGACTCAATATTCAAGAAAAATACATGTGGACTCTGTTCATATATGTTTACTCTGAAATAGTTCTAGGTTCACTGCATGGAGCATGCAAAAACAAATTAATTATTTATAAATTTGCAGCATGAATACATTATGTTTGTTATATGAATAATGCTGTTGTCACTGCCAAATAAAAATATTTAAAAAATTAAAGTGGATGCAAATTTTTATCACTCACCTGCTGTCATTATTCCTGTGGACGGGACAGGGACTACTGTGATGTTCTGTGAGGAATGGGGTGGGTGAAGGTGCGCTCCCACAGTAGCCATCTGAGGTCCTCCTGCACCACCTCCACCTTCCTGCTTGGGTACCCTGGTGGCTGCTCCAGCATCCATGGTAGCAGGACCAGGCACGGTAAGCACTGCGGTAGGGTAGTGTGTGGAAGAAGAATGGGGAAAGGAGGCACTCTTTTCTGGACCCAGCTGTTCTTTCATCTTGTTCAGAAACATGGCGTTCTCAATCTAAAAACCACAGTGGGTAGAGAGGCAGGTGGAAAGCATGGGAAATGGTAGGAAATAAAGGGGAGGGAAAGAAGATAAAGAAAGAAGCATCATGAAGTATGAGATAAATGTAGACAATGAATGGATAGATGCAGGAAAAAAAGGAGAAAGAGCAGCAAGGGAAGGATTATTTTCTCTTAAAAGGTGGGCAGCATAGTTTGTCAAACTTTCATATGGATCAGAGGGAGCCTTGTGTTAGCCATCCCAGCCTGCTATAGAGTACATTTTTATTTTTTTACATCATTTTGCTTTTTAAGAATGGTGTCTCCTAGACACAATGATGTACTATACAAGAGAGTCCAATAATAAGGTTTCTACCTGTCCTTGCATTGTTGGAACGGGAGACCAAAAGTATGATGAGTTGAAATGGGAATCTTCCATTATTTCTGCAATTGAAAAGCAACATAACTTGTAAACACCCATCCTGCTTTTGGCTGCAGTTGTGAAACTCACCCCTCACCCTCTTTGATGCTTTATGTGTGGACTTTTGGAAGGACTCTTTGCTTGGGTAGAAGTCAGACAAGCAAGCAAACCACACAAAGTAAAATGCCTGATTTTATAAACCTCAGGAATTCTGGGTGCAATTGCTGTCTCCTGACATGCAACCTCCCCTTAATGTCGGGTTGTCAAATTTGGGCAAAAGACAAACATATACGTGCATCCCTTTGGTGGATAGCCTTGTGTTTTCATATGACAGGCAAAGAGGTGCTTTTTCTTTGTTAGGTATGTTTCACGGTACATGAATGGCTAAAGTGCAAATATATTATGCATGCACAACTTAAGATAAAAACCTGTATGTAAATGAATACAATTTACTGTTATTTGAGTCACTGATGAAAGATAACACAGTGGGAGGAGAGACATGCTAATTTTCTTGATCTTTATTCACATATTAATTTATATTTACTAAAAATATATACAGGTCTGGAAAAAGAAAAGACAATTTCCAGATCTGAATACCTTTAGAATGTGATCAAGAGAAAATGGATGCTCACAAGCTATCAAACAAAGCTGCTGAAATGACAGTCACCCAATATCAATGTAAGACTGGAGTAGCACATGTCACATGAGGCTTTTCCCACCAAATACTGATTTCTGTTCACTACCTAAATGACATTAGTTAATGTGGTACAAAGTGAATAGGAACTTGTTTTGTTTGCATTATTAAAAATCTGAAAACACTTTATTTTTAACCAGTTGTCTTTAGGTTATTGAATTTAAAAAAAATCATTTTATTTAAAACACATACCTACACAGAGCAAACCCTGTCATTTGCAGTGGCCCCTTTGTTGTTTGTAAGGCTGTATCTGAATGTAATCACTTATTAAAAGTGAGAAGAGAGTGCTTGCTGATGCTTAAGTCAACATTTCACTGCGCTCGAGCGACGCCCACTTGCTTCAGCTACACTAAAAATAGGCATCAAAACAAAAGCCAGCTAGCCTGCGTCAAAGCTGGTCAACTTTACATACATTTATATATGTTTATCATTACTAGTTAAGCCACGGGGCTTATTTCTATCAAGGTAACTCATTTGTAGCCATGTGCTGAACCAGTCTCCCACTTCACAGCGAACTTTCTTACCAGCCCAGCTAGCAAGTTCTGGTGTTTTTATTCGTATATCAGGACAATAGTATTGGGCGAGTAACGTTACTCAGTGTCCAAAATGTCAACACTACAGCTAAGTGACTTTGAGCAGAATGATGTGGTATTTCACCAGTATGCGTAGGGCTAGTTCAATGTAATGAGTCTTGATTTGAATGAACAACGCAGAACCAAAAAACAATACGTATATTAGCCTGCTAACGTTATCTGTGCTAGCCAGACTCCATTAATATTTCAGCTTTTGTTAACTAACGGAGGAGAAACACCATTAACCGATATGCACAAGTAAACTTCCGCTTGAAACAATATTGTCCGTATGGCTGTGTCGGTCTCTCCGGTTAGTCTGGCTGTGAAAATAAAAAAAGGAAAAAAAGCTCGGAGGATAAAAAAAACGGCGAAAAAAAACCGTCGACGCCAGTGCCCCTGTGCAGCTTCATGCAGACTTCCGGCTGGCGAGACAGAAGAGAAGCGCCCGACTGAGTTGCTCGAATTTGAAGAAATAATTAACAATCGAGTCGTAACTCTGTGTTAATTACCGGTGCTGACGATTTCCTCTCCACCCCGAGACTCCTTCGAGCCGGGACAGTTCGGAAACTTGGTCCAAATCCGCCCGAACCCTCAGATTCACCTATTTTTTTCCCTGTTTTTTTTTTTCGATTTTTTTCCCTCTTGTGGGGCTGTCCGACTATTCTCTGCAACACTTCCGGTGAATGAGGTCAAATTAAAAAATGAGTACAGAGTTGCCAAAATGACTTCCGTCAAGTAAGGTCTTAAAGTACATATCCAAATATGAAACAGTGGTTTTGTTCTATTTTCACAATCCGCAAATAAATATATTTAGATGTTAGTTATACTGCTTTAATGTCTGAGAGATGTTAAGTACATCTAACATGCTAGTAATTGTAATAGTCATCTGACAAACAAGTAATTATTTTTCAAACATTGCTTTATGTTGTTAACAAATAACATTAATAAAGTTAATATCATGATAGATTAATGATATAATATTGATTTTATTAGACGATGGATTTGTAAAAAAAAAAAAAAGCACCTATATTTTCTAATGTTTTTAAAATGTTTCCAGTATGGATACGAGTTAAATATATGCTCTGTTTGAAGAGACTTTCAATTTATTGAGCATTTTAAAGCAAATTCCCGGTCTGTGTAAGAGATCTAAACTCGTTTGTGCGGTGGGCGGGACTCAGGTGCCGCCGATTCCAGGGGACGCACTCTGTCACGTCGGTTGGTTTGGATTTGGCCAATGGGATGTTGGCGTGATTAGCGGCAAAACATTTAAAATTCAAACGGATGTGAAAACAGCCACCGCTCTGAGTCGAAGGTGAGTGTATAATTTTAAAGTAATTGTTGCACCGCCAGATTACAGTACAATATATTTTAGTTTACTAGCAAGTTACTAATGTAAACTTTTCATAAACCTGCACAGCAGTAAACTAAATATTAGTTAACGTTGCTTGGCTATTATTAGCTAGTATTAGCTGCATGTTGAATATTACAACTCTATAGCTAGTTAACACTGTTTATGTTAACGTTACCGCCGTGTCTAAACGATTTAACAGTCATAATACATCAAACACTTGTTTTGGAATTTACAGAACTAACGTTGTTTTATATATTTTTGTGTTATAACGAACTTGTCGATTATCTAGCTAACTAACAACTTGGCCTTTCAGTATTATCTTTTCCACTTGATTAGCCAATTATAACTTTATAACTAGCTTCAAGAACATAGTACATATTTAACAAAACAGTAAAATGTAACAAGCGAAATCCATCCTTCTCGGCTAGTTCGCTGACCTACGTTAGCTGAGTATGCCATACATAACTTACTGAAACGTTACCTGGAGAGTTAGCTAGCGACCATAGACGTGGATAGTGTTGAATAGAGTAGAGTACACTACTGAGGTATTTGTTTTATATGCTTCGTAGCTAAATACTCAGTAATGAGGTATTGCTGTTGTTTGTGCTAAGAGTGGGACTCTACATTCAAAGAATCACTTTAAAAAGCAAACAAGTTAGACTTTCTATATAATCAACACTAAGAGCTGAACACTTTAATTCTTGCTCTTTACATCAGTGCATCTTTCAATACTGTAGATTTTCCTGTACAGATTTGAACAGAGTAGGTGTGGCACTCGGGGGCGGTGCTGAACTGATTCAAAATATCTGTAGATGGTTTTCAGGATTTTTGAATTCGATTTGGGACCATTTCATTTTCTCCCCCTACATGTTGCTCATTAGTAGTTTTCATAGTTTTGTAATCTGCATATAATGAATACATTGATTATATGTGTGAATGAAATTGAATTTGATGTTTTCTACAGTTAAATCGGCATAAAATGAAGATTAATTGGACAGGATTAGTATTGAAGCCAAGTTATTTATCAGTAAAAGGGAAATGTTGGAGATAATTTATCACTGCAGGAACACTACTAATTTATACTTTTATTTCAAGTAGATTATAAAGCTTGCTTTCATTTCCCTCAAAATATTCAGTACAGTTAGTACAACAATGCTGTAGCTTTTTTTTTTTTTTTTTTTTTTTTTTTTTTTTTTTATACAAGAGATCATATTACACTCATTCTGAAAGAACTGCATTGTCTACTTTGATATCGGAATAGATGTTAAAATGCTCTTAGTTTTTAAAACTCTTGTCTTGTACCTGTGTATTTAGCAGGATGCCTCATGGATTTTTTTTTTTTTTTTTTTTTTTTTAAATAATAGATGGAAGTTTTGAAATGATTGAATCCATTCTCACATGAGGTTGAATTTCACCCCCAGTGTGTGCCAGTCACCTTCACTAAAAATACTCAAAAAGCAGCTTCAGGTCTGGTGTGTTGGTGTGGTTTTGTGATTGGAAGGTTGCCGGTTTGATCCCCGGCCAGATCATGATTGAAATGACCTTTAGCAAGCAAGGCACCTAAAAGGTGGTAGGAAAAAAATGCCTGTTGAATCCGGGACATCCATAGGGTGTAATTGTAATAGATTTCTGGCCAGCTTGATCTTTATGAATTTTGTTCTGCAGAATGTCTCGTTTACCAGTTATGTCGGGGAAACGGCCTCATGCCAGCACCACAGATGGAGAGAATCAGCAGCCTGCACAGGTCTAATTTTTTCCTTCTCATTTTTAATTGCCTATTAGTAATCCTTTGTTTTAATGTTTCCTTCTTTCCTGCAGTGGTTAGACTTTATAACAAACACTGCTTCCAGATGACTACTTATAACTTCCCTGATGCAAATATCTGACTATACATGCATATATCCAATATTCATTACAATACTGTGATATACAGAATCATGTGCAATATTTTAATTCACCAATGTGCAGTATCTATGTACAACAGTCATGTACATTTAGTTGTAAATATTCTTCAGACTTTTTGATAAGTTTCATTATATTTTATTCTCTTGCTTGTATTTATAGAATTTACTAAGAGTCTCTCGAAGCACCTACTTCTGAGTACTTCACTGTCCCTTTGCTGCTGCACTTTCCCCACTTTGGGAGTAATAAAGGATAATCCTTTTTCTTAATTGTTATTGAATCCTTATGTTATACATGTCTAGAAGAAGCTACGTAAAACTGAGACGGAGGCTTCTCAAAAACTCAGAGCTGCTGCTAGTGTGGTGCCCCCGAGACGTTTTGTGCCAGCCAAAGCAGCCAGTAAGTGGAGAGGCACACACAATTATACTTCTAATACTCTTTCAAGATGGTTTTGTTCAGTGCTGCACAGTACAGGAGAGATATCAAGTTAATATCATTGTCAACAGTTCTGATCCTCTTGTATATGCTCTGTATATCCAAGCTTTGTTTTTGTTTCTTACAGCCAAACAGCTTCGTCCAACTGGAGCAGCAACGGTGGCAGCAGCTCCCTCAAGAGGTTGGTTAAGTTGTGCTTATTCATGTTGGCAGTATGCTGTATTTTATAGCTGAGTAAATGTGTCTGAAGTCTTGGACAATATTAGCCGTACTGGTATTTTTGTCCACCCTCAATTACTGCTGGACGATATGGGCAAAATTTATATTGTTATTCCTTAATTTTGGTCGACACAATATAATTTTGAAATCAATATAAATAATTTGAAGGCTTCAGAAAGACTGTTTAGAGTCCCTACGATGGAAGTCTGTGCCTACTAATGTCTGAAAATTGAAGTCTTTGAAACCTTCTACAATAACTATAATACTTTAGAAATAAAAATTATCCAAATAAAATCAGTGTTCACCTTTTTATTTACATATAGCCATCATATGCAGATAAGGAACATGACATGCCCATCAAACATAAACCTCTAGGCTTTATCGATATAAATAACTTTAAATGACATTAAATGATATTAAATAAATAAACCAGTTGAAATACTATTACATAGTTGAATAGATTTGTATGCATTTTGCATAATAAAGGGTGTGCAATTCTCCCCTACACAAAGTAAGCATCAGTTAGTGTTGTGTGCAGACTCTGAGGTTATGAAGTTATTGGTGTTTTTTCTTAGTCATCTATTCTTACCTGGAAACAATTATGCATATTTTGCACTGAAGTGATTTAGAGGTAAGTGAATGAATGTGTACAGGTGGTCTAGAACAGGGTATCGGCGCATCCCTTAAAGTCTTAAATTCAAATATCTAAAATTAAGGCCTTACATTTTTAAACAAATTTAAGACATTTTAAGTTGGCCTTAAATGCAAATCAAAGGTCTTAAATTGTTACGGGACGACCATTTCACCTCGTATATTCCATTTATTTATTTATTATTTTTATCTCCCTTGCGGGACTTTTCAGTCAGGGAAAAGAGTCGTTGTTCTATGTCCACTCGAGGAGCTTGACAGTACTGCTAACAACTAGCTGCTAATTGTACAAACTAGCATTTTGCATTTGTGGGTAAGTGCAAGTTCATTGCGAGTTGGCTGGATGATGTTCGTTTTCGCCACTGGCTTTCTTCTGTTGTCAACCCATACGAAGCTAGTTGCATTCTATGCAAGAAAACGTTTAAGCTTGGCACTCTGGGGGTTAAGGCCGTAGAGAGCCACATGCAGTGCGACAAACAATGTCTCTGCTAAGAGCCACAAACTGACTCCAGATATTTCAGTTTTGCTCTCATGGTGTGGCTAAAGTGCCACAGAAAACAGGTGCCTCTGCTACTGCTAGCACTGATCTAAGGGCAATGTTTGGTGCAACAGAAACTTTGAAGTCGGAAGTTTTGTGGATTTTAAACACGGTGGTTAAACACCAGTCTTTCAACTCCAATAATAGGCGATCTCTTTCGTTTAATGTTCCCTGACTCTCAAATCGCTAGCATATTTTCCATGGGAAAGGACAACATGGCTTATTACTCGTTTTGGACTAGCACCTTTTATCTGAAGCGAGCTGATCTCCAACGTCAACAAGTCCCATTTTGTTTTGATGTTCGACGAATCTTTGAATCGCACCACTTAAAAGAAGCAACTGGACGTGCACATACGATATTGGGTTGGAGATTATGTGCATTCACATTATTTGAGCTCATTATGTTTGCCGAACAAGCTGAGGGTAAGTCTGGCACCTTGATGGCTCAGCTCATCACAAAGTCAAACGTCCTCAGGAAGAGATGTAGAGGAAAAAATGAATGAGCTGAAACAAACTGAAGCAGAACTGGAAATTAAGGCCACAGAACTGAGGCACATCTGAGGCTCACATTCTGTGTGTATTCACTTGAAGTTCCAAGTAGTTTGAGTTTTTTAAATATTTTCCATGTATTCATCAGACATGTTCAAGTACCTATTGAAAGATGTAAAAATATGCGGATCACATTTTATTTGTTAATTTGTGATTCAGAGTGCACACTACTGTATTGTTTTGAGTTAGTTCAATTTATTCATTAGATGTGGTTTTTATTTTTTATTTTATTTTTTATTTTTTTGCACTTGTTCATACAGTTATTGAACCACAGCACATCTATCACTATGTTCAATAAACAGACAAAAGTCTTAAATGGGTCTCCATTTTGACACATGCTATAGTAATGATTGTAATACAGCAGGAATGCCCAACTTTCCTTTATATTTATAGTTTTTTGGGGGTCTTAAATTTTATTCAAGGTGGCATTAAAAAGTCTTAAATTTACCTTGCTGAAACCTGTAGAAGAATTTTTTAGTATTAATGCTAAAAGGAAAAAAAAAGTTTGAGTACGTTTGAGTTCAGTTTCATGTAGAAATCAGCCTTACAATACAGGGAATATGCCCATGTTTAAAGAGACACGCACAGTTGATGAGGTGAATAACTGTCTGAGGCTTTATTCATCAAATTCGGTGATCTATTTTAGTGTGACGGTGAAGAAATACACTTACAGTGCCTTTCATAATTCTTTGCACCCCTAGTTAAAATGTGTTAAGCCTCAACAATTTTTTATTTTTAATTGCAGAAGCATAATCTCACTCTGAAAAAGTAAAGAAAAGCAACCTTCAATTCAAGTGAAGAGAAAATACTGACCAGTATTAATGTAAATAATTTCCCATAAAATTACTTGTTCCACAATTATTGGCACACTTACACTTATTTCCAAGAAATTATTTGAACCACTTGTCATTTCTACTGTAGTTTATAAAGTGGATCAAAGTATCTAGGAAGCTTTAATTAGTAATTCATCACTTCTCGTTTCCCTGGGGTTTAAATATGGCATTACACAGAAGCCTATTTCTCTTACTCACTCTTAAACATGGGAAAGACGAGAGGACACACTATTGAAGTAAGGCAGATATGTGTCGACCTTCACAAATCGGGCAGTGGCTACGAGAAAATAGCCACTCACCTGCAAATGCCCTTATCTACAGTCGGAGCAATCAAAAAAGTTCAAAACGTCTGAAACTGTGACAAGCACTCTTGCATCCTTGTCCAGGCTTGTCTTGCCATCATCCACAGTGCTAAGAATGGTAAGAGAAGTTGTCCAAAGCTCACTAAGTGAATTGAATCAAATGGTAGCATCTTGGGAATACGAGGTCTCCAAAATAAGCATCAGACGATATCTACATACCAACAAGCTGTTTGGGAGGCATGCCTGGAGAAAGCCTTTTCTGAGTTTTACTCATAATCGTAAATTGGTGGAGTTTGCCAAGCGGTACTGGGATTTTAACTGGGACAGTGTACTTTGGTCCGATGAGACCAAGGTAGACCTTTTTGGCATCAAACACTGTAAGCGTAACACCAAGGATGAATATGCAGAAAAACACCTCATGCCCACTGTTAAGTATGGGGTAGGATTGGTGATGCTGTTGGCCTGTTTCTTCTCCGAAGGACCTGGGAACCTTGTAAGGATACATGGGATTTTGAACTCTTTGAAATATCAGGACGTTGAATCAGAATCTGGTGGCCTGTGCCCGAAAGCTGAAGATTGGTTGTCACTGGGTCTTTCAACAAGATAATGACCCTAAACATGTGGCCAAATCTACTCAAAAATGGTTCACAAAGCACAAAATCAAGCTCCTCTCATTGCCATCATCAGTCACCAGACCTCAACCCAATAGAAAACCTGTGGGGTGAGTTGAAGAGATTAAGTGCTGTCTTCTTGGCAAAAGGAAGTTGTACAAAGTGCTAACACCAAGGGTGTCAATAATTGTAGCACACATGATTTCATTCGAAAGATTTTTCTTGGTGTGATGTTTTTCCAACGAATAAAGGCACTTAAATTAAAGCTTAGATTTTTTAAAATTTTTTTTGTATTCTATATTTGTATTGTTCCTTCTTAACCAGGGGTGCCAATAATGAGGCTAACTGCTTGTTGATGCTTTGGGACAGGGGAGGGACTCGCTGAATACCTGCTGCTCACTGGGGTAACTGCAGAATGGTTGGATTGTCTCTAAAACGGGGGGGGGGGGGGTTGTTGG
>BRDA01001513.1:27380-42380 GCA_036984385.1 Crenuchus spilurus | reverse complement strand
AAGCCCCCGTTTCCTGTCTATCGCTCCCGCCCAAGTTCACCAGTCACACACCCAAACAGACACGCAACACTATGCACAATAGTGATGGGAAGTTCAGTTCTCTTAAGTGAGTCGGCTCTTTATGCTCGGCTCCCAAAGAAGAGCCGGCTCTTTTGGCTCCCAAATGGCTCTTTGATTGTTATAATTTGTAGCCTCATATTTAAATCTAAATAAGCAAAAATAAATGGTTTGTGTGCTGAGAAACTCTTTTGCCTTCAGTCTTTATATGATAAACTTTATAATTGCTTCATTTTGTGCATTAGCTCTGTTAAAAAACATTCTTTTATTTAACTTTTTTTTATCCCCTTCCCAATGTAGTGGTAGCCAATTAGCCCATCCCCTCCGTTAGGCCTCTCCCCATCACTTTGCAATGTCCCTGACTCTAGGAGGGTGCAGACAAGCACAAGCCTCCTCCGTTGTGTGTGAAGCAGCCACCACCTCTTTTTTGAACCACCACTGATACACCGCCACTGGAGAGACTAACGCGCTCGGAGGAAGGCACACAGGGTCTCCAGCTCTGATTGGACCAATCAGTAGACACCTGAGCCAGCAGACATTGTAATGTGAAACTGATAGTGAGAGAGAGAGCTCCATCTACCTGCCCAGAGAGAGCACTGCCAATTTCTGCTCTCTTGTGCCCCGGCTGTTGTGATTCAAACTCGCGATCCTCGGGTCATAGTGGTAGCATCTTCGCCCGCTGAGCCACTCGGGGCCTTATTTAACATTTTTAAATAAACTTTTAATGGAACACAATAAAAACACACACTGAAAACAAATCTACAATATCAACAGCAGAACCAAACTCTTAATGTTGAAACACTACATAAACCTTTAGTGCAGACTGGCCTTCAAGAAAATCAGACGCCTCAGTTTGGATGGGCTGATGCGATTCCTTCTGTCTGTTCTGCCCCTTTTCTCAGGTTCGTTAGCAGAGCTAAAGAGAAATTGGGAGCCGGCTCTCATTCAATGGGAGTCGGCTCTTTTGATTCACTACCAAGCATCGGCTCTTGGAGCCGGCTCTTTTGCAAACGACACATCACTAATGCACAACACAGCAGGTAGCCAGGCAGAGCCCAGAGTGACGAGGCAGAATAAGCTCGGGTAAGTGTGGTGTGAAAAAATAATAAAGAGTGGGGAAAATGAGAGCACACTGAAAGAACAGCTCCAACCTCAGATGGGAAATGTATCAAAGGCATTCTGCAGATTTTGCAAATGTGAAATACGTGCTCACCATGCTGATTTAATTCAGCATGCTAATACTGAGAAGCACAAAAAAATGTGCACCCTTTTCTTCTATGAAGGTAACAAACTTGTGTTTCAGTGCCCCAAAACACAATGACATGAAACAAAGACCTGAGCTAAAAAAAAAATACATAGCCTGATCAGAGATTTTAAAAAAGACTGTTATTCATATATTAAGTGTTTAGCATAATTTTGGTGTTGTTCATATATAATGTCATACATGTCTACCTTTACACTGTTTAAAAGCTGCCTCCGTTTTACAGAATGTGGTGGGTTGCCAGTTGGGGGCTTATTTTCATAGAGCTGATGGTTTGTTTCTATCGCGAAATCTGGCAACACTGCTCTGGAGTTAACCCTCTGGGGTCTGAGGGTATTTCAGACACTGATGTAATCTGACATGCTTTGACTTTTGTGCAAATTACATTAATCTAAAATCTGCTCTAAACTTAAGACTTTCCAAAAACCTAACATGCACTCTAAAAACACTCAACATTTCTAACAAAGTCTTTTGATGTAAAAAAATGTAAATACAACAGATGATTTAAGTGTATGTAAGTATGTTGGTAGTTATTTTACCATTTGCAGTCTTCAAATGTCTGTGAAACCTGATCAGGGTTGTCAAACTCCAGTCCTGGAGGGCCGGATTTCTGCAGTTTGGTGATTTCTCTGCTCTGACACTACAATTAAACCTGCTCATTACCTGCTGAGCTGAATCAGGTGTTTTATCAGGAAGATAAAACTCTGCAGGAATCCAGCCATCCAGGACGGTTTGACAACCCTGCCTTACATTTTGGGATAGTTTCAGCTTCAGAAGAGCAGGCTTTAGACAGACTATGTGCTATTGTTTTTGCTCGACCTGGCTACTCACAGGCACCTTAATGATCCAGTTGGGACACTCATTAGACCGTTATACTGCCAGTCTGCTGCAGAATCCATCTTAAAAAGCACATAGAAATGTATAAAAATGTCTAGAACATTAAACCTTCTATATGTGTACATATATGTATACAATGTATACATAAATGCACAAATGCAAGTTATTTAAAGAGTAAACTTTTTTTTCAGGAAATTGATAATCAATGAAATAGTGACCAGACTGGTGCATTGTACCCAAATGTGCAATAAGGTGAACTTCCCCTTTTAAGTTTTTTTTGCTAGGATTTTAAATGTACCTTCATAAAACAAATCATTTATAATCTTTATGATTATGATTTTAGTCTTTACTACCCACCTTTTGTAAAGAGCTACTCTAATAGACAAGTCTTGGTCATTATAACGTATACATGATTTACTACTTGATATCTACAAATGAAAAGTGTCAGTAGACGACTGCTTAATAATAATCGACCCCAAGTGGCTCAGTGGACTAAGACGCTGCCACTATGATCCGACGAGTCCAAAACCCAATCATGCTGCTTAGTTGTCGACAGTGGAGTCTTGAATTGGAGATGCACTCTTTTTGAGTGGCAAGATGGCACACTCTCCCTAGCACTATAAACACTATAAAGATGAGACAATTCACAAAACAAAGCTTTTAATTACAAATTTCTGTTTAAATATGTCCAATAATCATCCAGACATCACGTTTGTCAGGTCACCAATTACTGACCCAATATTAGCAGTATGCATATGAGGATAAAAAAGAAAGAAAGAAAGCACTATATTCAATACATAACAATTACTGCCCATCAACTGTACACAATTCAATGTCTCTGTTCATTCTTGCTAAAAATGATAAAAATAAAAAAAAGAAAAACAGGAAGCAAGATGATCACGCTGAAGTAAACTACTTTGGGGGATCTGTATTTATACCATATTTCTCTTTGAGTAGTTTCAGCTGCTCTTCTTTTTTCTTCGTGTCCATTTTCTGGAAGGCCTGAAAGAGAAACAGGAACAGATTAGTGTCCCCCTGATCCTATTCACATTCATCCATAAAATCTTAAACAGTGCAGAGCCACAGAGACAAAGCTCAGCTACCCTAAACTGCGGACTTCATGTCTACTTACTCTGTTTGCATTGTAGTACAAAACAACCAAATATCTGTTGCAAACGTTAAATCCAGAAAGGTGGTCACAGGCGTTCTTGGCATCAAAAATATCCTCATAGACCACATAGGCAGTTCCTCTGGTCTCTGGTGTGTTCCCACTGCAAGCATACAATAATGATGAATCAACAAATTTAATTGTCTTAACTGAAATGTCAAATATACCCTATATTAAACTAAATGAGTATCTTAGAGAATATATATTGCACAAGTCAAAAGTTTGGACACAGCTTCTGGACATTTAGTGGTTTTTCATGATTTAAAAATGTTCTGCAAAAAAGTCACCCAAACTATGAAGAAACACATCTGTAATTATTTAGTAAACAAATCAAGTGTTAAACAAACCAGAATATGTTTATATTTTACATTTTTCACAGTAGGCACCTCTTGCTCAGATGCCAGCTTTCTTGGCATTTTCTCAGTCAGCTTTATGAGGTAGTCACCTGGAATGGCTTTCAGTTAACATCTGTGTCTTGTCAAGAGTTCATGACTTGCATTTCTTGCCTTCTTAATGTGTTTAAGTGAGGTCCAGCTGGCAGCCTTTGTTTTGTACACCTGTTCTTGGCCGCTATTTGTTTTGGTAGTGTTGCACGCCATCGCTTTAGTGTGATGCGTTTTAGTTTGTTTTGAGTGTTATCACCGGGAAATGGCGAGAAACAAAGCCAGAATGAATGACAAAAGCTGGGGCGAATGCGTTGTTCTCGGGAAATTAGTTGCGAGTCATGTGGTTATGCTGACGAAAACTGGGTGGATGAACAATAACTGGGACTACATTTCCTCTGAAAAAGTAAACGACAACCAAATTGTATGATAACCAGTGCAAACGACAACGGAGGTTCCACTGTAATTTAAAGGACATAATTCTTGTACTGTGTAATTCCCCAAAAATATTGATTTTTACTCACTTGCAAACCATTTTATTACATTTACCATGCACCAACAATAAGAGAAAAATAATATTAACCAAGTACATCATGTTTCACCCCTCTTCCTCTCCACATATCATGAAAGCATCGATTCTCAACTGGTGGGTCACAGACAGATTGCAAAAAATAAATAAATGTTAAAACCAGCTCCCAATAATAAAGGAAAACACGAGAAGCACAAAAAATCTGCACACTGAAGCTAACATGGGGTTCAGTGCCCCAAAACACAATGACACAAAACAAAGAAATGAGCTAAAAAATAGCCACCTACGTAGCTTGCCAATTTTTATTGTTTAGCCTAATTTTTGTGTTGTTTATGTACAACATCATAATAAATGTTTACCTTTATACTGTTTAAAAGCGGCCTCCGTTTTACCGAATGTGGTGGATTGCCAGTTGGGCTTATTTTGGATTTTTTTTTCATAGAGCTGATGCTTGTTTCTATCACGAGATCTGGCAATACTGCTGGTTACTCTTCTGTTTAAATTTGTGATGACGCTCGGAGGCAAAGAATTGGGTGATAATTTTATGCTACGTGCTTTTAACAGTTTATAAATATTTAATAATATGTAATAATGTATTTTATAAATATAAATTTTATTATTTTATTACTAATAACACTTAAGCTATTATTTGTGTATTATAATATCATAATTTGTAAGTAATGTATTAATATTTATTAACAATATTAATTTAATTTATGCTCCAGCATCTCCTCAACCCCCCCCCCAAATCAAGCCAGTCACATCCCCCCTGAAATCTCATTACATGCATAAATGTGTTTTTGAAGGCTATTTTTCAAAAATAAATTTGTTTGGTTTGTATTCTATAAAGGTGGGTCCCGACTTAATGACCATGAGAAAATGTGGGTCCCGGGCTGAGACTAGTTGAGAACCCCTGCACTAAAGGACAAAAGCAATCATCCAACCAGCTCAGAAGGACAATCTGCTGTAATTGCCTAGACATATTTTACTTTAAATCACCAAACAATCAAACATTCAGTCTACTCGCTGCTTTTTGATACACTATTTACAGCAGTGTCCACCTTTTTACTAAGAACAGCATGTTTTTCCTTCTCTAACTGTCCAACTGACTTGGCTTTAAAAAGACTGCTATTTATTTTGTTAAGTAGAACTTACACTCTGATTTGCCGAATAGGTCCATATTTCCCAAATATGTCATACATTTCTTCTGCTGTGATCTTGTATGGAAGGTTACGGATGTATAATATCCTGTTCACCTCAGGAGGCAGGCGAATCTGTCAAGAAAGGAAAAACAGAAAAAAGACAAGTTGAGTGATCTGATTGAGATGCAAACCAGAGTTTAAGGTATCATATAAAAAAACTATTAAAATGACACACTACGGTATTTTGGTTTGAAATAATAAAGACATCCCAACATGGATCACACTAGCAGTGGGCAGCCCTATGTACAGCACCTGGGGAGTAGTTGGGGGTTAGGTGCCTTGCTCAAGGGCACTTCACTCATGACCTGCCCGAGGATCGAACCGGCAACCTTCTGGTTACAACACCAGATTCTTAACCACCAGGCCAGTTGTAATGGGGGCAGCTGTACTACTATTCAGCAGTAGCCCCCAGTGAGTAAGAATATCACAATAAAGTTACATTCTGCATTTGCTGGAAAGGCTGTTTTGTGTCACCCTCTATTAGAGAGTATGACAAATGCAATGAAGGACAAAAAGAGAGAAATTCAAATCTTTTTACTTGAATTGAATATCCAGATTGTGAAAATAAACACTATATAAAGTTGGAATGATGCCAACGATCATTTTTCAATAGTCTTTAAGCTATATATTTTTTTCAGATTAATCTAAACTACTAATTTTTCTTCAATAAACAAGTAAAACGTCTTTTATTATGAGAACAATCATAATAATAATAATGCAGCATAAAATGTAAATAGCATTTAAAAATTAAACTGACATCTCCAGCATCATAAACGAGGGCTTATTAATTGCAGGAATTCATTCACATAGCTTTGCCTTATACCAAGAGCAAGGGATTAGAAAAAAATTAGGTGTGTGTTTGAAGTGCATTCAATGTGATGGGTCTTTCAAGACTTAAACCTCTGCTGCATTTGCTATATTTTAAGACTACTGCACTGCAGGAGAGAAAAGAAATGGTCAAAGTTAATGTATCTGCAGTCAGCATATTTATAAACATTAGGGTGGTTTAGACTTCCAAAAAATCCGACTGTTATTACACACACTTTTTTAAATGTGTCTGTGGACTTAAACTTGATTATTCACTTTTCTTCTTTATTTATAAACAAATTACCTAAAACCTGATCCTTTAGTCTATTTTTATACTCTTAAACGCAGAGAAGTTCAGGATTTACTTTACTTCAGGATAATACAATTTCTCTAAAAAAACATTTATAGTTCAATAAAAAAATACTAATTTTACTGGATTTTGGTTACGTTTATCGCTCAGTTAGCTTTAGCATTAGCTGCTAACTTGTTATACACACACCACGGCGCTTCTGGAGGCTCATAAATAAACTATTTGTGTGAACAAAGCAGCGTACAAATAAAAACAAACTTACATTCGCCCGTTTGGCTGCTTGCATCGCCATGACTGAAACGTTTTGACTTAAAACACAAACACGATGCTGTTTTCCTCAAACGACTGCGCAAGCTGGAAAGAGCTGTGACGCACGACGATGTCGTATATCCGGGGTGAAGGGTGGGAGTGGCTACCGCCACCTACTGAGCTGGAGTGTAAAATATGATTTCAGAAGCCCATATATCAGAGGTGTCCAAACTTTTTTCACTGAGGGCCACATACATAAAAATATAGGAGGGGCTGGGTCACTTACTAGAAATTAGGTATACAGCCTTAACTTTAGTGTATTAAAGTTAAAAGTGGTCAAATATTGTTAAATATAATTAAAGACAAAACTGCCTTCATCACAGCTTTCCATAAATGGACCTTTACTGATTTATTCAGAAAAGGCCTTGATAGCTCATTCTCAGAACAGCAGCCTCAGATTTCTTCTTAGGCAGAAGATTTACAGTACAGAGAAAAAACAATAAAGGGGAAAATGGGACGGGTACATTTCAAGCTTGTTATTTAAGTTATTGGGCTTAGCAACACACCTATTAACATTCGTTTGACACGGTTATCAACATTAACAGACTGAACTGGACTTAATAACAGGAGTGCATATAATTTTAGTAAATTATTCTGGTGAGTATCAGCAGCTGCAGTGCTGATCCGACGCCACTCATGCCAAAAAATCTGGACAAATGTCACTTGATCAAGGAGCAAATCTGCATCAGATGAGATCAGCTGACTTTACGTGTGCAGTGTGTGTGCTGTGCAAAGTGGTGTGTTAACAAGAAAAACATATACTTGTAAATTTTATTTAATTAGCAACTGCCTTGATCAACAGTCGCTCCCCCTGGTGTTAAAACTACGAAGTGCAATACACTCAAGCAGAAGTTGACGTGCTGGCCATGTTCTATTCTATTTATAAATTTTCTGGCGGGCCAATTAAAAATGGCGGCCCGCGGGCTGTAGTTTGGACACCCCTGCTATATATAGTCATGTAAATTAATTAAATTAAAAATAATTAAGATTATTATTTATTAATAAATAATACATTATAAAAATATTATTCATTATATTTTATTAATAATTATTTGCTACTCTTAATAATAATATAACTATTAATCGTTATCAATAATAAAATACCATTAGTATTAACATTAATTATATAAAAAACTTTCAATAGATGATTAAATATTAATACATTATTAAATGTAGCATTTAATAAAACTCAAACTCTTTCATTTCACTGTGTTTTCTAGTACTTCTTCTAGTTTTCTATTGTTACTGTTAGGTTCACTGTTCCCTTTGTGGTTTGACTGGTTGCAAAGCTTGTTCACCTTGTTAGTCAACTTCACTCCAACTTATTACAATGTTACACTTATTTTTGGAATGTATGATCAATACACCTTATTTACATAAAATTATACCTCATTTTGAATAAAAATAAGCAGTTAACATGGGTCAATTTGACCCAAAGACCACAGAAAGGTTAACTATTAACATTTCAACATAATCAACTCATCCAAAGCTTCCAAATTCAGACATAGATTCAATCACCCTACATGTTATATAGTGGAAGCTGAACACGGACTCCTGGGCTGTTTCTCAATATGCATACTTGTGCGGACTTGTGTACTTGTGAACTTGTGAAACGTCATCATTCTCAGCCCAAGTACGGTTCCAAATCAAAGTACGCATAACGTCAAGTTCGCTGATAATACCCACATGTGTTCTCGCTCCGCCCGTTCTATCGAGTATGCATCGGTGGTGACTTGTGTGGACTTGGTGTGGTAATGTATGTAGGCCAGTGTGGCAAGCAGCGTGATAGTGTAGCTTAGTATTGATAGCCTGGTGAACCGGTGAACCGGATGTTGCCGGGTGCGCGATGGATTCTGGGATTTGTGAAAAGGGTGAATGTCGGCTGGTTGTGGGCAGGCTGGGCTATGACATCTTCAAGTACGCTGGCGTTCCAAATGCAAAATAATCCCCCGTACTTGGGAAGTTTGTTCTTCTCAAAGTCCGCAAGTTCGATCTTTACAAGTACAAACTTGTCAAGTACACAAGTTAGTTCTTACGTACTTGAGGTTTGAGAAACAGAAACAGCCCTGGGCTGTTTCTCAATATGCGTACTTGTGAACTTGTGAAACGTCATCATTCTCAGCCCAAGTACGGTTCCAAATCAAAGCACACATACAGGCAAGTTCGCTGATAATACCCGGATGTGTTCTGGATCCGCCCCTTCTATCGAGTATGCATTGGTGGTGACTTGTGTGGACTTGGTGCGGCAATGTATCCCAGAATGCATTTCGCAATGGAGATGCGGCAATGACAGAAGATACCAAAATGATTTCTTTTTTAATGCATCATTTTATCTCAAATAAATTTTGTGTAAAACTGTATTTGAAGAAAATATCCATTTTGTTGGCTTTCTTAAATGTGTATTTTTTACTGAAACGGGAATTATACAAACATGGTAAAGAGTACACTGTGTGCTTTGGAATATAGTAGATACAACCATTTGTCTATATCTTGGATTACAAACGCAAGAAAAAAGAGAAATGTATTGAGCCAAGAAGGAAAGCCAACAGTGCACGTCTCTTCTTCCTCTCCTTCATCTTCATCCTTGCTCTCCTTAGTTGTGCTGCTTCCTCCTTGGCTTGAAGGTAGTAAGGCATACCAGCAGCAACTGGAGCAACCACCCACTCCATTTTCCTCACAAACTAAACGCGCAATTATTTCCTGACAATAGCTTTTTATATAGACACATTTTGCTCTATTAAATGTAAAGAAATTATACATACTTTAATTAATGGTTTTCAGTGAATACACAAATCAGAATGAAAAAGATATTGAACTGTCGGCTGGTTGTGGGCAGGCTGGGACGTGACGTCTTCAAGTTTGCTGGCATTCCAAATGTAAAATAATCCCCCTGTACTTGGGAAGTTCGTCCTTGTCAAGTCCGCAAGTTCATCTTTACAAGTTCAAACTTGTCAAGTACATAAGTTCATTCTTGCGTACTTGAGGTTTGCGAAACAGCCCTGGTCTTGTTCACAACCAGATGGCGTGACAGTGGGGATGGCCAATCACATGTTAGCAAGAACCAGCAGAGCCAATCAATGAGCTTGAGGGCAGTCTAAAGGGAAACAGGCTTCAGGCTTTAGCAGCCGTTTTCGCTTGATCCTAGTGCTTGACTCGTCTCCATTTAATAAAGCATGTATAGGAAACCATAAGAATATACATTTAAGTGTTCCTGTACCAATATGTGATCTGATATCCCATTTGAGTCTGAAGCCAGCTTATCATTTATCTGGGAATCCACAATAGGTAATGAGATAAAACAAAACCAAGGTTCTGTCACGGTTCTCAGCACTGCAGGACAAAAGACGCTCTTATGTATGCCTATAATATCAGCCTCAACTTCAGCTACACAACTAAAGCTCTTAACCACCCCATGTCCATTATCAACATAGAAATGCAATTTACAAGTCATGGGGAGCTAAATGGCTAAAACGTTGATTACACTATGCTACTAATTTGTGCACATTATTTAATTAATTTTAGAAAGTATCCAAACTTATAGCATAAAATTATTTATGAAAACAAGCCGGCATAGTTACATTTTTATAAAGCAATCCGGTTCTGTGCAGTAAAACGTTAGCATCTCGGCTGCTAAACGCTGATTGGTTAGTGAGTTTCTACTGACTGCTGATTGATTAATGAGTGGCTACTGAGTGCTGATCGGTTAGTGAGTGGCTACTAAGTGCTGATTAATCAGTGAGCAGCTGCGCTTATTGGTTGAACAGCAGAGCCAACACAAGACGCTGTGTTCAAGTCATAAAATTGAAGTTTAAAAACATGTAAACGTATAACAACAGTCATTACGTAGTTGTATTTTCTGAAACATTGTGCATTAGACTGTATTTAGAAGATTAACAATTTAGAAATGACAATTTTGCACTAAAGCTCAATAGAGACCATTCATTTTGGGCTTGTCTGAATATCCAGGAAGACATTATGAAGTGGCAGTTTTTTTTGCCAGATTAATTAACATTTGGCTCATACAACACAGATTAGACCCACATCTATCTGCTGTCTGGGTGGGCAACGACTGCCAACCAACATTACACAATAAATTAATCTGTTATTAATCATTCAGATAAAAAATAATGTTTACACAAAAGGCTCTGGTCAGTTTTTGAAGATCTAACATCAAGCTGTCAGTGTGCTGATACTGAATGTGTGAGTCTGTTATAGGTGTCTTAGGCAGCTAGAGATTAAGGCACCTACCTGCAGGTTTCAGACACAGACATTTCCTAAAGTGTGAAATCTTGACATCTTGTGGCAGTTACTGTGAATGACACCTTGAGAGAATCAGAACTCTGCTTATTGCTGAATTAATTTTCTGTGTATTAAAATATCTTCTTCATTAACTTTAATAAATTACACAGATCTTCAATTAAACTCACACGTTGAGAAGAAAAGTCTCATATATCATTTTATTAGTTTAAACCACAACACAAGGAGTAGTGCAGCCATGGCATCAGGGGCACAATACATGCTACATGTACAAAATAATCTTCAAAATTGAACCAGTTGCCATTGCATGATTTTGGTGACAGGCCAGTTAAGTAAACTTGTGAAATGATGTATGCGTGTAAAGCTTTTATTCATGACATGAACCCAGAAAAGGAAACATGTTCATCTTTAGATTGAGAAGAAATAAATATGCAGCTGATGCAGAAAAAATTGTAATGATAACAGTAAGCTGGGCAAAGCTTAAAAGCCTGAATAAATAGATTTACTTGCAGACACATCAAATGGTTTGACACGGTTACTGATGACATCTTTATTAGAATCTTAAATAAGAATCTTAAGTACAGAATGTTTTTATGTCATGGTGGTAAATGCGGCTGGAGAAGCCCTAAAAGGCTGTGGATTTGTTTCTTTTTTTACTGTTTTGTTGTGAAAGTGAGCTGAATTGATCTGTATTATTAATATCTCAAATGATTTTTTATCACAACGTAACTTATTTTGCTTTATCAAGTTAACAGAATATTTTTTTGAGATATTGAGAAAACAAACACGGTTTTCTAGAGCTTACCAATTACATTTTTATTGTTATTGAGATAATGAAATAAATCATTTGAGATCTCAAAGCAAAATTTATCTTGTGATAATGAAATAAATCATTTGGGATTTCAAAACAAAGTTTATCCTGAGAAAATGAAATAAATCATTTGAGATCTCTAAACAAAATTTAGAGATCATTTCAGACTTAATGAGGCCACTTCCAGGAAGATGTTCATTCAGAGCTGCTGAACCACTGCAGTGATGTTCAGTCCTTCACCTCCGTTACAGTAACGTGAAGCTGTTTGCTCACTGTAAGATTACAGTTAAAACTAATCATGGAATATTTTCTGAGTTGTGTGGTCAGGTGACTCTCGATGGCAAACATGGACCAGAACTGCACAACAGCCTGCTGTGGCTTCCTCACTGCGTTATTAATCATGTTCAGCTCTGCTGTGCTCTGAGCAGGCAGATATAAACCTCACGAGGTGCCAAAAACCAAATGCGAACTGATGAATGGACTGAAACACACCTCTCACATCACTCCTGGATTTGCATATCCTAGTCAAGTCCTCCTGTTATCTCAGTTATACATCTTCCCACTTTTCAGTAAGGCTTTGTCTTCTTTAGCATGAAAGTTTAGTTTAGTTTAGTTTTTTAAGGCAGACCTAATGGCATGCAAATAAACTAGGTTTATATTCACCGACAGCACAAGCACATCTGCATGTTAAAGTAAGATGGAGCAGGATACACTTCCCAATGTAGAAAGGGTAAGCGTAGGGACTGATCTGGCTGACGTTACACAGTATTTATGATACACATAGCTAGCATCAGTAAAGTCGAACAATAAACAGTAGCTTAATTCAGCAGAGCACATCAGCTATGCTCGAGCTACAGTGGAATGAAACTGTATGGGAAGTACTTTTGCACATGTTCACATTTTGGCAGTTTATTTTAACAACTTTATAATACTGTATATTTTGTATATATATGTATATATTTATATTGGTATAACTCTATTTGTGTGGCATGTTCTGTATGTAGAGTTGTGTGTGTGTGTGTGTGTGTGTGTGTGTGTGTGTGTGTCATTGTGTGCGTGCATGTGTAAAATTTGTTAGCAAAGAACATTCTCATGCACACAAGTGTTTCAAACACAGGAAGCGGATCCATTGAAAGGTAGTCCAAGCAATTTTTTTTCAGTGGAAATAGCTGCAAACTGAATGGAACATTAATCTTCTGTGCAGTCCCGTGGCGTTCGCTCCGGCGCCGCCTTCATTTCTGCAGATCACACTGCAGCAGTAATACAATGGACGGGTCACTCTTTGCTGCCTCTTTGAACTCCTCCAACGTGATCTGGTCGTCGTTGTTCTTATCCATCTTACTAAAGATTTTGTCGACCCTCTGCTCGGGCGTTAGACCGTCCTCGTTCATCTTCATCATGATCACCGTGCCCACCATCTTGTAAATTGCCTGCCAAGGGAGAGATGAAAGTGGGCCTTGATTAGAGTTTAATGATGATTAGGTGCAATTAATAGCTCCTTCCACTAACACTTTACACCCTGAAGAGTCATATATTTATATATATGTGTATCTACTAGTGATGCTCAGAATATTCTGCAACAGAAATTATATAAGTGAAAACACTAAATATACTGAACACTGATGTTTTAATGACACTGTGACCTTTCAGGACATTCAGATTTGTGCTTTTCTTCACCAACAAAACACAGACTCACCAGCACAGTTACAGTTTGGTACTGAAATGGAAGAAGACAACAAACTACAAACACAACATTTAGTAAACTACACTTGTTATGATGAAGCCAGAATACAGCCGCTTAGCTTTGTGTTTGTGCTCCAGCAGCTGAAGTGTTAGGGAGCATCTCACAATTACCAGAAGAAATGTGAAGTGTTTCATTGTCTGTAGCCAATGACACTCACATTAAACACACAAAACATCCATGTGACTTACATCATTCATTTTAGACATTTTCATCATTTTATTATTTTTTATTAGTAATAATGTAACATACATGCATCTTCATACATATTCATGTATTATTGTCTTTTTCTATACAAATATAAAAGAATAATCAATTAAACTCATGTTATTAAACCTAATGATGTCAAATCAACTTATTAAAATACAAACATTCATTCCTGAATAACTACAAGACTTATTTTGGGAAATAGTTTAGTTACTAATTTTATAATCATTTATAGAAGTGAAGAACTGTGTTCAGTATTTGGCCAAAGGCATCCCTAACATCTAGGCAAGTTTATTTATATAGCATCCTTCATACAACACCATCATTCAAAATTCTTTACAAATTAAGAAATACAAACATAAAGCTGTAGAATTAAAAAAAGAAAATATTTCAAACAGATAAAATAAAAGGGATAAAACATGATCAAAACAATATAATATATATATCTCCTTTAAAATAAATTAGTATAGTGATCTAGATGTACTACACTGGAATTATAATGAAGCAGCAGAGCAAACATAAGCAGGACTGGGCAGTTTATTGGATAGCTGAGATTTTTTCATGGTGAACCTCATTAAGTGCATTTCATGCTTGTTTTCTTTGATGTTTCCTGAAGACAGGGCATTCATGAAAATGAGCATGAAAACCCTCATTAGCAAAATGGAAATCTCAAGAAACAATGTAATATGTTACAAAATACATGGTGTCCTGTTGCATCTTTACCCAAATGGGCATGAATAACTGTAACACTAATGAAGATCTGGTGATTAAATAAACTCAGTCTGTGTGAAAAACACTGACATGTATGATAATGCAGGTAGACGGGTGTTCATTTGTGATGACTAATATCTGTGGCTGTAGAAGTGGAAGCCGGCGCCCATCCAGCTGTCTCCATCAGTTGCTGCCGCTGCAGTGAGACATTAAAGTCCTCAGTTATCCTCGTGGACACAGCACGGGACATTTCACCCTGAGAACTGTGCAGAGATTTGTGTATAATGTATCAGCACACAGTACAGGAGGAAGTGATGTATAATGTATCAGTGCACAGTACAGGAGGAAGTGTTGTATAATGTATCAGTGCACGGTACAGGAGGAAGTGTTGTATAATGTATCAGTGCACA
>BRDA01001513.1:14032-27280 GCA_036984385.1 Crenuchus spilurus | reverse complement strand
TATAATGTAACAGACACAGTACAGGAGGAAGTGTTGTGTAATGTATCGATGCACAGTACAGGAGGAAGTGTTGTGTAATGTATCAGTGCAGAGTATCTGTGGCTGTAGAAGTGGAAGCCGGCGCCCATCCAGCTGTCTCCATCAGTTGCTGCCGCTGCAGTGAGACATTAAAGTCCTCAGTTATCCTCGTGGACACAGCACGGGACATTTCACCCTGAGAACTGTGCAGAGATTTGTGTATAATGTATCAGCACACAGTACAGGAGGAAGTGATGTATAATGTATCAGTGCACAGTACAGGAGGAAGTGTTGTATAATGTATCAGTGCACAGTACAGGATGAAGTGTATAATGTATCAGCACACATTACAGGAGGAAGTGCTGTATAATGTATCGATGCACAGTACAGGAGGAAGTTTTGTATAATGTATTAGTGCAGAGTACAGGAGGAAGTGTTGTATAATGTAACAGACACAGTACAGGAGGAAGTGTTGTGTAATGTATCGATGCACAGTACAGGAGGAAGTGTTGTGTAATGTATCAGTGCAGAGTACAGGAGGAAGTGTTGTATAATGTAACAGACACAGTACAGGAGGAAGTGTTGTATAATGTATAAGTGCACAGTACAGGAGGAAGTGCTGTATAATGTATCGATGCACAGTACAGGAGGAAGTGTTGTATAATGTATTAGTGCACAGTACAGGAGGAAGTGTTGCATAATGCATCAGTGCACAGTACAGCAGGAAGTGTTGTATAATGTATCAGTGCACAGTACAGGAGGACGTGTTGTATAATGTATCAGTGCACAGTACAGGAGGAAGTGTTGTATAATGTATCAGTGCACAGTACAGGATGAAGTGTTGTAAAATGTATTAGTGCAAAGTACAGGAGGAAGTGTTGTATAATGTTTCAGTGCACAGTACAGGAAGAAGTGTTGTATAATGTATCAGTGTACAGTACAGGAGGAAGTGTTGTATAATGTATCAGCGCACAGTACAGGAGGAAGTGTTGTATAATGTATCTGTGCACAGTACAGGAGGAAGTGTTGTATAATCTATCAGTGCACAGTGCAGGAGGAAGTGTTGTATAATGTATCAGTGCACAGTACAGGAGGAAGTGTTGTATAATGTATCCGTACACAGTACAGGAGGAAGTTTTGTATAATGTATCAGTTCACAGTACAGGAGGAAGTGTTGTATAATGTATCAGTGCACAGTACAGGAGGAAGTGTTGTATAATGTATCAGTGCACAGTACAGGAGGAAGTCTAAATTGATAACAAACTACATTCAGAAAACAAAGCACATCTCCATGCAGACCACATCGGCTCCTGATCAGGAGAGCAGAACTGCATGCTGGACATGTTGTATCAGTCTTTTTCACACAGACAGGTGTATTTACCGGTAATCCACCTTTATTCACCAGATCTTCATTAGTATTAATGTTACTCATGAGCATTTGGGTAAATCAGTAAACACACTGTACAATTCAAATCTGCGTCTGTACGTACTTCAATGATCTCCAGCATCTCAACTCGTGTAATCTTGCCATCTCCATCCAGGTCATACATGTTGAAGGCCCAGTTGAGTTTCTGTTCAAAGCTGCCTCGTGATGTGATGGACAGGGCGCAGATAAACTCCCTGAAGTCGATGGTGCCGTCTCCATTTTTATCAAAGGTCCGGAAGGCATGCTGGGCAAATTTGGATGCATCGCCGTAGGGGAAAAACTGAAAGAGAAAAGAAAAATTATGGTGAGTTCCAGTAGTCACTGGGATGTTGATATTTTTATGCTTTCATTCTGAACTTCAGCTCTTTGGTTTGATTACCAGTGTATGATCAGGGCTGTACACTGAGGTCAAGGTTAAAATAAATGTTCAATATTATGTATTAAAATGTCTTGATTCTAAAATTTGGTGTATATAGCATAAGCCCCACCTCCTCACCCAGACAGATACATGTACATGCACTTAATAATCTGAACTGATTTTACTTCAGCAGTCATGTAAGCAGCACATTCAGATGTATTGGATTGGATTATGACCCAAAAATCTGATTATGAACTTCGATAAAGAGTTAAGTGTTCAGTAATCTTGTATTTATACATTTACTATCTGAGCATGTGCTGTCCCAGAAACAGCAAGCAGAGATTAAAACAGCATCCACGAGATGGCAACAGAGCTCTTTTGGAGTGATGCTGAAACTGTCTACATGGGAAATGAAGAATCTGAATATTATTCATCTTGTAGATGACAGAAAACATCAACACAAAGGCATTTTAAGATAAAACTGTATTTTAAAATCAATAAATGCTGATTTAAACAGAGTAAGTCTTGGAAAAACTGCTGGAAAAAGCTTTAATAAGAGCAGCATTATGGATGATATCTGAAACCATAGAAAAACAAAGAAGATCTATTTGCCAGTTGTTGGCCTTTGTTTACAAAAATCTGTGACAGTAAGTTTACATTTTAAGTCACATCCTGCGTCTTCTGTGTTTTTTTTGGCTGCTTCTAAAGCAGAAACTCAATGACAATCTGACTCATGCAGAACCAGAGGTCTTTCTGATTTCCCAAATTCATAAATGTGTTGAACAGATTACAGGGCTCTGAGTGGCTCAGCGGACACTACGATCAAAGGATCATGAGTTCAGATCCCGGTCATGCTGCTTGCCAGCAACAGCCAGGGCATAAGAGAGCATAACTGGCCTCTGGGTTGGTAGATGGTGCTCTCTCCTCATCACTTTTACCATGCAATGTCTGCTGGCTCAGGTGTCTGTTAGCTGATGTAACAGAGCTGGGAATCCTGTGCTTGGCTGCCCAGCAATGTAGTTTGAAAAGAGGAGGAGCCTGACTTCACATGCATCAGAGGAGCCCTGTGCAAGTCTTCACCCTCCTACAGTCAGAGGCATTAAGTGATTGTGACAGTCCTAGTGGACTGGTGGGTCAATTGGCTATCACCACATTGGGGGAAACATTGGGTAAAAAAATGTTGAAAACTTTAGACAAATTTTGCAATATTACAAATTAAATACAGTAGATTAAAATAATATTCAGTTTATATTTTACTACTGTGCAGTGTATAGTTTAATCCATTCATTTTATCTGGTCCTGATCAGCATCATGGTGAGTCCCCTTCATTGAGTGCAAGCCTTTACACTATCATATCTAAACCCAGAACAGGGTGCCAATCCATCACTGGGCACACACACACATCAAACGTTGGCCCAAATAACATGAGACTACATTCCCTGACTGCAGTACGGTTCTGCATCCCTGTATGTCTACACTCAGCTTACCTGAGTTTCTGATCTGATTAGCATCCCAGAAAAATCCGGAGCGAGATCTAAAGTCTTTCCTGAATATGCACGATTCAGTCTGAGAAAGCAAAGCAAACATCTTTATCTGAGTATAAAAACCTCACCATATGACACCTCATCTGCATTCAAAAAGAGTCTTAGAGTAGGCGGACTCACAAAAACTGATCCCAGGTCAGCGGTAGCTGTTCTCATTTAAAAGAAACATCCCTGCAGTGTCTGTGAGGTTTAATGAATACGTTGATTCACCAGAGTGTAATTAGAGAGTCCTGTAATCATCTAATTAGAAATTGTGAGCGTTTAAAAGCAGACGCCACGTTCAAAGCATGAGAAATTTTTTTTCAATAAAAATGTAGGAGAGGTGGAGAGTGTTTTCCGTTATATGTGCCAGTGTTCAAATTATAGGGAGCCAGGGGGGAGATTAGCTCCTTCAAAAGAAACGTGAGCTCCCCTAAAAGTAGGGTCAAAATGTTCAGATACCGATTAATATTATCAAACACATTGTTTCTGCACATACATTTAGGTATCTGTGTCTACCAAACATTATAATGAGATAAGGGGACTTATTAGACTTAACTATGCTCCCATCAGAGTAACTCCACCAAGCTTTAATCATTTGGGTTATTTTGACCAAAAAAGTGACAGTCATTAAGATGTATAATACATCCACTTCAATTAACCAATTAACAACATATTTCTTAATAAAAATCTCAGTGTAGACAGAGCTACTGTAATACAGGACCTAGACCTGCACTAAAACATTTAGTGTAGACAGAGAAAACCCTATATAGAACCCTATTTCCCTAACTTAGAACCTACTGCCTTAAGTGTTGATGAAACATCCACAAGTAGGTTAAAGAGAATATACAGCAAAGTCATCAAAATGACTATTACCGGTACATCTAATCCTCTCTTTAAAAAATCTTCTGTAATACTCAGTATACTCGATCTGTGTAAATCAATCTGCATGTCTGAGTTATTCTGAAACACATTAATGAAGCTCCAATATGTTTTTCATTTTACAGCTCATTATTTCATCTCATTTATAAACACTAATAATACTCTGCACTGTATACATCACAACAATGATGAGGCACTTTGGGGTGCACAGTGTAAAACCAGCTGAAGTGTTTTCACTGATGTAATTACATATCATTTCAACGAATAACACGGTGTCCCATTTGTATCTGCATCACATAGTTGCTAGCTTACATGTTTCTGTGAAAGGCAGCATAGTGAATAACACCACGGCCTCACTCGCAGTTCCATTACATTCACAGACAACTGTAAGTTCACCAAAATGTACCATCAAGATGTACCAGGTACCAGTACCATATGATATGAAAAGTAAATGTTGGAGGATATCATATTAAAAATCGGGGGCAGCCATGGCCTGGTGATTAGGGATCTGGTCTGGTAATCTAGTCTAATGCCCGGGCGCCATGGATAGGGCTTCACATTGCTTCTGACATGTTCTCACATTCTAGTGTGTTCACTAGAGTGTGTGTTTACTGTACAGATGGGTGAGATGTGGATGTCAAATTCCAATGTGTGCAATCACATTAGCAACAAGTTGAATCTAATCTAATTTAATCTAAATCAGAAAGAGTTAGTTTCAAAGTGAAAGTGAAAGTTCACAATCATTGGCTAATGTGCTTGCAGCCACTATCCACCCAGCTAACAGAGAACGTTATAAGAACATTTAGTAACATTTTTAATAGGTTCCAGGAACCTGTAGTATTGCAGAAATAAAGTATCCAGAATGTTCTGAGAATGTGTGATGTCATAATGGTTTGCATTATAACATTTTTGGGAGAACGTTCCCAGACAAACACTTATATTATGATAACAGCTGAAGAAACATCAGATGAGATGTTTTGTTGTGAATATTATTACGTCAAGCGGGAGAGAGGGCAGAGTCTGCCTTTCACCTGCCTACAGTGGGTGTGGTACTCCACCAATATTACTTGAATGTTAAAACGTAATAAAAACATGTGAGAAAATCTGGCACATAGAAACTGTGACATTTGTAACATTCGGAAAATGTTCTACTGACCAAACATTGTTAGCTGGGATGTCATGACAACACAACATTACTCCATATATTATATTAACATTATTATATATTGTGGTTCAGATAGCAGGAGCTCTGATATTGATCAGTTATTGCTTAACGTTACTCTCAGGCCTGAAAGTCTGTGTTGCTCTGTATTTATGTAAATTGGACATGTATGCATTGGCTGCACAAACCGGGCCGCAGTCAGGGTTCGACCTCAGCCTGTGAGGATTTAACCCTGAGAGTTCACACACTGTCAGAGTTCTCAGAAAATCGAAACAACCCCTCCCTCTGAGACAGTAGCGTTCCCATCTCTTCAACCCCCCAGCCAGGCAGGAAGCAACATGCTCCATGATGCGGCCTGCACAAATGCAAAGTGACTCTCTCATGGGGCTGGCCCTTCTGCTCCATCTGGCCTTCCTCTAGACTAACGAGGAGGGGGGAGAGAAGAAAACAGTACAAAAAGAGTAGAAAAACAAATAAAAGCGCAAGTCACGGAGAAACAGAGCCACCACTGCTGCAGCGACACCCCCTCGACTCGCTCTTCCGTGCAGAATCTGGCAGGTTACGAAACGTTTTGTTATGTAAAGCACAGGGGTAAGGAGGAAAGAAAAATAGGCCAAGGCTGCGAGACGGTGAAAATTCTCCATTTTCACGCCGCACCAATGTGCTCTGTTTCAAATTCTTTCAGATGAGAGCATGCACAGAGGTACAGAAACAGAACGTGTCGAGGGAGCCGGCGGCACATGGAAATGCCACCTGATCGAGCGAGGTATCAGCCGCACAAATCTGAGCCAGCAAATTCAAGATGAGACCAATCTCCACGTGAACCTACTTGTGCATAGTATTTAAAAACACTGCACACCTCATCTTCTTCTGAGCTTACATGTCTTTAGTGTCATATAAGCCTCACAGAATAAGGCTAAAATATAATTCTTCAGTTATGCTACATATTGCTATTGTGAGATATCTCGCAGTGCAATGACGATAAAGAACACTTTACATTCTCTTATAATAAGAAACAATGCCTGGACACAATCATTTATGCCTCTTGCCTTTTTTTATTTTTATACTTCAAATCCAAAAAGTTGTGATTCTGTGTAAAATAACAACAGAATGCATTTCATAATTACGTAAAAAAAATATTTTGAATTTGATGGCAGAACCACGTCTCAGAAAAGCAAGGATGGGGTAACAAAAAACTGGAAAATAAGTGGCACTAATAAAAAAAACTGCTAGAGGAGCAATGTGCAACTACGTCAAATGACTGGGTATAAAAAGAGAATTTTAGAGAGTCACAGAAGCAAAGATGGAAGGAGGTTCTCCAGTTTCGATTAAAATTTAATTATGTGAAAAATGTTGCGCAACATAAAATTGCTCAGACTTTGAATATCTCACCATCTACAGCACGTATCATCAACGACTCAGAAAATCTGAAGTAATCCCTGTGTACAAGGCACAAGGCCAATGGTCAATAATCTTCAGGCCCTCAGAGGGCGCTGCATTAACCCTCTGGATCAATGCTTCAGCCATCGGGATTAAACCAAAATTCTGCAAAAACACTTACTTAACTCTGCAAGATTTTATCCTACAAACAAAACTTAACATACCCAGGAAACCTTAAAGAGTCTACTTTTCAAATATATATATATATATAGGTTGTATATATATAAATATATTATTAGATTTTTGCGAAGGAGACACATTTTTCAGTGCGAGTCAGAGTGCAGCGCATTTTGACAGTCTGACTAGTAACCATTGCTGGATTGCATTAATGCCCTTATTTATTATATAATATATAAAACATGTCTAACGTATATATAACACTAGAGAGACACTGTATTTATTCTGTGTATCACCAGACTTGGACAATATGTCTGATTCTGGTGATGCCCATTTATTTCTGGTAAAAACATTTTTATTATTTATTAAAGTAATATTTGCATATTACTACCTTTTTGCATAAGCCATAATGGTGGTAACCATTAACACACAATACAGTATGTAATGTAGCCCTAGTCTGGAAAGTCTACACCAATGAGACAAACTGTGGCTGTGAGAACATGTGCCCGAAGTGGTGGGCAGGTCTATCCACAGGGAGCAGTTAAGGGTTAGGTGCCTTGTTCAAGGGCACTTCAGTCATGACCTGTCCAGGGCTTGAACCAGCGACCTTCCATTTACAAGACCAAATCCCTAATCACCAGACCATGACTGCCCCACAGACCCACTGAGACCTTACAAGGTGCTCTGTGTTATCCAAATCCAACACATGTCCTGTTGAGTCCTGTACGGTGCAAGGAGCACCTTAGTCAGACAACCTACAGATAATCAGCGAGGCCAGAGTAGGTAGGTAGCTGCCTGGGAGGATGCCGTAGGCCCAGGGCAGAACAATTTGGCCCTTGTCAAAATTGCTTAAGTATTCCCATTACTCCAATATTTGTCTACAAGAACTGAATGTTCTCTTACTATCCTCAGACCTCGACACGCACTGTTATTAAGAGAAAATCAATGTTACCTTATGCTTCGGCTCGTAATGTCTACAGGAACAGCACATGGCAGGCTTCGGTGGCCTATAGATGGATCTATAATGACCTATAATGAATATCACTAAATCCAGCACAGCTGGGGTATTAAAATGAGGTGGAGGAAGGGCGGAGGGTGCTGCAGGATCAGCCAGAAACCCACCAGAGAGTAGCAAGCCTCTAAGTGGGCCATCATAAACCTGCACAGTGAGGGACACAAGCTGCCACTGCTCTGAATATATGAGTTCAGTCTGCTCCCCTCCTGCCCCAGCCCACAATGCCTCCTCTCTCGCTGTAATGGAGGTCATTTAACAATGTCACAGATATGGGATTTTTCAGCACCAGTGTATGATCCTGGATGCTGAGTGTGGGTATGTTCAGTGGTTGAATTGAGAGGGAATGCTTTTAATATATATATGGCCTTTTATTTGATTACAAAGAACACTGTATCTCTGTTTACTCATTTCTAATCAGAGCTATTGTGTGGTTTTGTAGCACAGCTACAATGTATTAGGAGGCCTGTCCTGATACCAGAATTTAGATTCCGATACCATTACCAAGTGTAGTATCATGATACTCATTAGCAAATTGATGTGGCTGTAAACTAAAAACACTCCTCATTATGTTTAACACCAAATGTTTTACAATTTCACTAACATGTCTGTTCTTGTTCAAATGTAATCTCTGTAATACATAAACAGCTCTTCAGTTGTCAACAAATGACAGCAAAATGCAACAAAATAAAAATAAAATGTCAGAGTAGAGCAACTCATTTTTAAAAAGTGTTGAAAGTCACAGTATACAACTATCAGTGATGCACCAAATATCTGGCAACCAAAAGTAGTAATAATAAGTGAAAATACTGAATAATTTATACCAAACAATTGACGTTTTAATGACACTGTTACCTTTTATATATTCAGAATTGTGTTTTTCCTCACCAACAAAACACAGATTCACCAGCACAGTTACAGTTTGGTGCTGAAATGGAAGAAGACAACAAACTACAAGCACAAACTTTACTAAACTACAAGTACACTTGTTATGATAAAGCCAGAATACAGCCGCTTAGCTTTGTGTTTGTGCTCTGTTAGTGGCTGCACTGTTAGGGACCGTCTCAAAATTACCAGAAGAAATGTGAAGTGTTTCAGTGTCTGTAGTCAATGACACTCACATTAAACACACAAAACATCCATGTGACTTACATCATTCATTTTAGACATTTTCATCATTTTATTACATATTAGTAATAATGTAACATACATGCATCTTCATACATATTCATATGTTATTGTTTTTTTTATATACAAAGTATACAAATATTGATTTGATTGATTTGATACTATTGATGTCTAACCAACTTATTAAACTACAGACATTTATTCCTGACTGCAAGTCAAGTCTTGTCTGACTACAAGACTTATTTTAGTTTAATTTTATAAACATTTATAGAAATCTCTGATTTGAATGAACAGCAGGTTACTTCAGTATTGTTTCTCTTGTAAAGGTAAGGATATTGTGGCTGAAGTGTTTGGCACCAAGGCTTTACTGAACAGGTTCTTCAAATAAAGACAAAAATCTGGTGAAGCTAATAAAGTTATTTTTCTGAGGCAGTTTTCTTTCCTGGCACCATACACCAGCGCTGCTGTATATCCACTATTACAAAGGCCAACAATGTGGCTAAGAACCTGAGTTATACTCCACTGATGCTCTGCTCGCTTCTACTGTAGAGGGCAAAATTGAAAAGGCTTTTCTTTCTTTCCTCGGAAAGTGCTTCATACCGAGCAGATGAGTCACAAAGAATATGTGACGTTTTATGCAACCTTTCCTCCTTTCCTTACACCCACGCTTATTTTAAGGCAGAACAGCTTGAGTAATGTGAATTTTACCTTGCTGTAAGTCCAATGTACACTCTTAAAAAGGAGTTCTTCAAGGGTTCTTTCGTAAGGGCACTGGTTCTATACAGAACTATGTACCTCATGAATGCCTAAAGGGTTCTTTAAAGGTCAGGAACGGGTTCTGTGTATGTGCCATTATTGGAAGTATGCCACAGTGTGTTGACTTTCTTTTAGGTTACATGTTGTTCAGCATGTACTGGTCCATTTTACTGTACATCAACATCAATAATAATAATAATAATAATAACGTAATAATAATTTTAACCAGCCTCATTACTGAATGGACAAATATTATTTTGATACATTGTCTGAAGCTGAATTATTTTTATTAGTTGAATTAACTCAATAAATACAGTTACATGTCAGTATAACCATTTAATAAGGGTTCTGTATTAAAAGAGATGGTTCTTCAAAAGTTTTTAGTACAGAAAATGGTATATAGGACTATGAACATACGACTATAAGCATGATGAAATGGTTCTTCGACTGAATGTGTTGTAGATGATTCTCTATAGAACCTTTTGTCATTATTACAATCATACACAAGATAAGATGTAAAATATCCTATGCCAGTCCATTAGAGCTTCACAAAGGGCCCACCCCACTCTCTTACTATCAGCAGCCACACAATCCTATTGTTTCAATCCTACAGCTACACCCTATGGTTGCTGTGGCCATTTATGAGCCAATCAGCAACCAGCTACCCTTAACATCTACGGTTACTCACTGAGCCCATCACATGAGTACCCAAACCACACACTGCATTACTAGCTTTTCACAGAGTCATCAGGTAGGCACCTTCCCTCGTCAGTGTTTCGGTGAATTTCCCAGACCCACCCCCCTCCAAGCTAGCTTTACAGACCTTCCTTATCCTTAACAAACGTAACAATCCACACTGGCCTCCCTGGTGACTAAGGATGTGTCTAGCCCCACTGGCACCGTTAATGCATGCTCAGTGCCACCAGTTCCATGTGATCTTTACGTGCTACATCACCATTCACCGAAACAGCTCCTTTACAGTGCATTTCCCCAACAAGTCTGTATTCTCCTCATCCACAATCACTGACTAGACATTTCAGCTGTTTCTGATAACTCCTTCACAGCTGCCCTTAGTTTCCGGCCCCTAATGCCAAACTGCAAAAGCAGGATGTAGCAGACTTGGCTACAAATCCCCTAACACCTATCTCCACTGGTCTTACATCTGTCTGCCACCTGTCTTCCCTCACCTCAGCCGCCAAGTCCACATATTTCAGTTTCTTCCTTTCAAATGCTTCGTCAACTGCATCCTCAAATGGAACTTTTAACTCTATGAAATAAACTATCAGTTTACTTTCAGAGTACAACACCATATCTGGCCTCAGTGTAGGTAATGCAATGCACTCTGGGACCTGCAATTTTTTACCTACGTCCACCAGTAATTTCCAATCTTGCGCTTCACACCATCTACCAATATTTTTAGCCTGTGCATGCTCTCGAATATGTTCCCCATCACGCACAAACCTAATCACTTTATTGCTACAACCGCTCGTCAATGCATTCACCTCCAAGCGTTTGCTGTCTAACAAACATGTTAAAACATGTCAAATTTATAATAATAGAGAAACCCTTTTGGTACTAAATAGAACCATCTACAGCACATTTCTCACAGTCTGAAGAACCATGCAAAGAACACTTTATGTTCATGGTTCTATATAGAACCATTTTCTTTACTAAAGAACCATTGAAGAACCTCTCCTTTTCTGGTACTATATAGAGCCCTTTTTGCTAAGAGTGTATGTGACTAAGCTGTGTTGAATGACTGTGTTGTGATGTTGATTTAATGTAAAATGTGTCTGATATATGACATTTAGACAGCATTCGTGCTTTAGAGGGAAGCTAAAAGCAGTTTCTGGCCAGAATAAGACAGAGTGATTTTGTTGGGATCTCTGAGGTGGTACAGGGCTCTGAAGGGCCTGAGAGAAAGGTTATGTAATGCTTCTGCACCACGCTGTGCCAGGGTCTGGGCTGCTTCGAGGTTTGAGCAGGGTTACAAAACAAGCACATGCTCGCTAAGTTCAACTCTAGCACTCATCACTGCCTAATTAGCCTTGGAATGATTGCAAAAGCATCATTTAACATTTAATGGGCCTTCCTGAACTATAATGTATGCACGGTCTACAGGGGATAACAGCAGTGTTGGTGTTGTTGCTGGCAGAGGTGACTCCCATTAAATTGAACCACAGCACTGAGGCAAGGGTGGCAGGTAGATATGGTAACGTTATAATTATCATGATACACTTTTCTCTCTGAGTTTCTCTCTAATTCCTGGTGTAGCTATGGACAAGTCTGGAAATGTAACAGAATAACCTGCAAAAAGTCTCATTTACATAACTTTCAAAATACTTCACACATTTTTAGCTGCTTTAGGTTGTGTTTATAGTTGTAGTGTGGCACCCTGGTCCTGACCAAGCAGGAGAATTGATGCGTGGTTACATTGTAGTAGGGATGTACTGAAATGAACATTTTTGGTCAAAACTGAAAACCTGAAGGCTGAACATCATTCTTCATTTCTATAAATTATACATTTATTAACTAAACTATTTCCCAAAATAAGTCTTGTAGTGAGTCAGGAATGAATGTCTGTATTTTAATAAGTTGGTTTGACATCATTAGGTTTAATAACATAAGTTTTATTGATTATTATCTTATATTTGTATATAAAAAAATAATAATATATGAATATGTATGAAGATGCATGTATGTTACATTATTACTAATATTTAATAAAATGATGAAAATATCTAAAATGAATGATGTAAGTCACATGGATGTTTTGTGTGTTTAATGTGAGTGTAATTGGCTACAGACACTGAAACACTTCACATTTCTTCTGGTAATTGTGAGATGCTCCCTAACACTGCAGCAGCTGGAGCACAAACACAAAGCTAAGCGGCTGTATTCTGGCTTCATCGTAACAAGTGCAGTTTAGTAAAGGTTGTGCTTGTAGTTTGTTGCGTTCTGTCTTTTCACTTATTTAGCCAAACACTAAAAGTCTTTTTTTTTTGTTGCCATTTTCAGCCAAATAATTTCAGTTGCCAAATATTCAGTGCATCCATAATATCCACTCATCCATGATCTTGCACTTAATGCCGGTCATGGTCACAGTCAGTCCCCTACCCCTAGGTACAATGTCAGGCTTGTAATAATACAGGAAAGGAACCCTTTTTGGAGCTATATAGAACCACCTACAGCACATTCCTCATCAATCTGAAGAGCCTTTTGGGTTATTTGAGTGTTCATGGTTATATATATACAGGGGTTAGACAATGAAACTGAAACAGCTGTCATTTTAGTGTGGGAGGTTTCATGGCTAAATTGGACCAATCTGGTTGCCAATCTTCATTAATTGCACATTGCACCAGTAAGAGCAGAGTGTGAAGGTTCAATTAGCAGGTAAGAGCACAGTTATATAGTATATTGCAATGC
>BRDA01001503.1:4595-20535 GCA_036984385.1 Crenuchus spilurus | reverse complement strand
CTGTCTCTCTCTCTTTGTCTCTGTCTCTCTCTCCCTCTATCTTTCTCTCTCTGTTTCTGTCTCTCCCTCTATCTATCTATCTATCTATCTATCTATCTATCTATCTATAAATTGGGACAAAATTGTTAAATATTGATTTTTTATGATCTACATACTGTGTTTGCATAGTTTTTATAGTCTGTTTAGGACAGTTTCCATTTTCACCAGAGGGGGTGGTAAAGCCTTGCCCATCTATAAGAGTAAAGCTCTGCCACACAGCTGAATGCCAGGCACGAGAATAGGACTGGAGTTTTAGATAAGACATCAAATCACAGAATAGTTACAGACTCAAAACTCTTAATTTTCTCCTAAATCTGAAAAGTCGCAGCATAAAAAAGAAATGAGCCGTACAACAACCAAGTAAAGAAATATGATATTTCACATAAATGTTTGAACTGCAATGAAATTGATCTAATTCACAGGAAATCAGGGAATAAAACAAGACAATGTCTTTGACTTAAGGATATTTCACAATATGGGATTTCTCAGTTTAGCCAGGCAACTTAAGCTCAAAGTCTAACCTGTCGAATGGGAAAAGGGCAGCAGAACATTTTGATAGACAACCCTGAAGGGCCCAGCTTTTCATTAGTTGAAGCCCACTTGTTTCTTTCCCAGCAGCAACCAATCAAGATGCAAAATCAGGTCAATCCTGATATGCAGAATTTCTCAGCCAGCCAGATAACTTAAGGGCCAATCAGTGTTGAGTATTATCCAGTAGGAACTACTCTTTAGCATTGGAGAGGTTTGACTTTGGGCTTGAGTTACCTGGCTAATCTGAGCAATCCTGTTTTATGAAATACCCACTCATACTCATAGGACATAGGACATAATAGTGCTGAATAAATAAATACAATGCTCTCTCTTGCTTGTACAGGCATTTTCTGCATTCTACTACATCCACAGTTTCCTGCAACTCACCACCGGCATCAATGTCAAGTCCCCCCAACTCCTGGAGAAAGCAGCCATCACTGTCTGCAACATGAGCTTCCACGAGGTAATGCCTTGCCGTGCTGAGCTAATTCTGTCCCTGCTATTCTGAGATAGGCTTCTGTACATTTCATCATTACAGTGCTAATACTTACAGAATACTGAAATGTACTGTATACTGGCTTGAAATATAATTAGCTGTGCATATAAGATGCACTGTTTACAGACACCCACCGAATTAATGAATTCAGCTCCTTTAAGTGATTCCCATTATTAGGCATCACTTCAGCCTACTGTCACATGCCCAGTGCTAAGCATCATCTACAGAGGCATAAAGCCCACCCATATAGAATTAGGCTGTAGGTACCAGTATATTAGGGATGCATTAGAGTGGAGTGATGATCCAGAAGAAGTCACCTAACATCGATACCTGACCTCACTAATGCTCTTGTGGCGGAATACAATCAAATCCTCTCAGCAATGTCCTGACACCTTGTATAAAGACTAAGAAAGTGCAGGCTGTTACTGCAGCTAAGGGGGACAAACTCTCACCCTTGAGTTCAGAAGGTTGGATGTGCAAGTGTTTATACCTTTTTAGAAATATATTCAGAAATTACTATGTGGTATATTATTATTAACAACAATTTCTTGATGTTCTAACTCTCTCTCTCATCTCTGCCTCGTTCAAAGATGCTAAAGAAGGCTTCAGAACAGAAGAGTCGTCTGCAGGACTACTGTGCTGCCACAGTCTTTATGGAGGAGCTTTTGGTCCGGGGCTACCGCTTTGATGAGCTGTCTTTCCCCGAGATTTCCTTCCAAAAAAAAGTAAGTTTTGTTGACATACTTACAAGTGCATTTCCAAAAATTAGAATATTGTGATATATTATACATTTATTACAAGTAAAGTGATGTATTTCAAAGCCTTTTTGCTTTAGTGTTGATACAGTTGAGAAGCTGAAACTCAAAATGAAATATTTATTTATTTAAAGCTATTTTTTGCTTAAATACTTGTTACTTTTATTTACACTGCTCAAAAAATAAAGGAAACACTAAAATAACACATCTTAGATCTCAATGAATAAAATATTCCAGTTGAAAATCTTTATTCATTACATAGTGGAATGCGTTGAGAACAAAATTATTACCCCTTGGAGGTCTGGATTTGGAATCATACTCAAAATCTCATACCACCCTCATGGAGTCTGTTTGTGACAGTTTGAGCAGAAACATGGATATTAGTGACCTGCTGGAGGTCATTTTGCAGGGCTCTGGCTCTGCTCCTCCTGTTCCTCCTTGCACAAAGGAGGAGGTAACGGTCCTGCTGCTGGGTTGTTGCCCTCCTACGGCCTCATCCATGTCTCCTGGTGTACTGGCCTGTCTCCTGGTATCTGCTCCATGCTCTGGACACTGTGCTGACAGACACAGCAAACCTTCTTGCCACAGCTCGCATTGATATGCCATCCTGGATGAGCTGTACTACCTGAGCAACTTCTGTGGGTTGTAGACATCACCTCATGCTATCTCTATGGTGAGAGAACTGACAAAATGCAAAAGTGACCAAAACATCAGCCAGAAAGGATGAGAACAGAGAAAAGGTCTGTGGTCACCACCTGCAGAACCACTCCTGAATAGAGGTTGTCTTGCTAGTTGCCTCTCATTTCTACCTGTTGTCTGTTCCATTTGCACAACAGCAGGTAAAATTGATTCACAGTCAGTGTTGCTTCCTAACTGGACAGGTTGGTTTCACAGAAGTGTGGTTGACTTGGAGTTACATTGTGTTGCTTAAGTGTTCCCTTTATTTTTTTGAGCAGTGTATTATCCTAATGATCCTTAAGACACGTACAATGACTTGGACCTGTAGCTGTGATTATAATCACCTCTTAAATAAGTTTAACCTTTATCCATTCATTCATCCATTATCACACCTGCTTAATCCTTATCAGGGTCGCGGTTAGTCCCCTACCCTCTCACTGGGCGCAGGGCAGGGCAGTACACTATTCAACTAAGGGTGCACACACATACAGACAATTTAGAGTACCCAATCCACCTGACCTCCATGTTTTTGGACTGTGGGAGGAAACTGGACACCCCGGAGGAAACCCACACAGACACGGGGAGAACATGGAAACTCCACTCAGATGGGGACTCGAACCCAAGACCTCAGTGCTGAGAGGCAAACGTGCTAACCACTAAGCCACTGTGCTGCCTTTAACTTTTATCATTCATTTAAATTATTTTTCCTCCACATAATGCTCTCACATGCAATTTATGGAGTGGAAGACCCAGTAGATTATACCTGACTCTTCAGAATCATTCATATTTTTTGGTTAATGATGCATGTTTTGGTGGATGCAGCTTGTAGCAGAGGCAAAATCATCAGCCTGGAAAATGACATTTACATTTACATTTCAGGAATTTAGCAGACGTTTTTATCCAAAGCGACTTACAATTGGGGGTTAGGTGCCTTGCTCAAGGGCACTTCAGTCATGACCTGCCCAGGGATCGAACCAGCAACCTTCAGGTCACCAGACCAGATCCTTAACCACTAGGCCACGGCTGCCTGAGTTTCAGACAGGTCTAAAATGATCAGACAAGCTCTGAGATAGGTAATAAAAAATAAACAGTAGGCAATTCAATCTGTACTTTCATTGTGAGCACAAGGGGAAAAATACAGACATGGCAGATCCAGACATAAATAAAATCACAGGCGCTTCTGTAAAAGAAGAAATTAAATTGTTATTCTTGTTAAATTGAATCTGATTTTTGCCAGAGTTCTCTAAAGCTTGTCCAGCCTCTCCACAACTCCTATGAAAGAATGCATTTGTTGGCGGACCATGAATTGGTCAGTTGGGCTGTACTGCTTTGTTGTTATACAGTCCATGATTTTTCAAAGTGCTGCTCAGTTCATCAACAAACATCTACCAAAGATATTTTAATCTCATCACAATCCTTAAAATAAAACTAAAAATGTGTATTATTGTTATTTATGCATTTTAATTGTATTTTTTAGGCAGGGGACACCTCCATTGGATGGGCACTGGGCTACATGCTACAACTGAGCAACTCTATACCAAGTGAGAGTTTGCCACTGAAAAAGGTTCTGAGTTCAACAGCTTGGAATGTACTCGTCTTCCTCTTCGTCATTCTGCTCTTCATAGCTGTCCTGTTAATTTTCCTGCTCATGTTCCGCAAAAAGAAAGGAAATAATAGTGTCCTTTAATAGTAGTTGTACAGCACTGTGACTTGGCAAGATTCTTTTGTACGTCATAAATACACTGAATGGGACAAAAAAACATGTTTATATCTGTGGAGCGAAATTTTGATTTTGGTTGATCAAATGAAATGTGAAAAATCAATGTTACAAAATTAAAATAAGCTGTTACCGAGTTTCTGAAACTAAGTAGTAGCAGAGGTCATCTGTATATATCATATACTCATTGGCCATTTCATTATGTACACATATCACCTGCTGTCCATTACTTCAGCTCCATTGATGATATGGGTGCACTTTGTAGTTTTTAAACACTACAGTGTCACTGCTGGAGTGAAAATAGTGCACCAACCAAAACTGTCCAGCCAATGCCATCCTGTGACCACCAATGAAGGATTAGAGGACCAACACAGACTTTGCAGTAGCAAATAAGCTACCGTGTCTGACTTTATATCTACAAAGTGGATCAACAAGGTAGATGTATCTTATAGAGTGGTCAGTAAGTTAACAGCATAGCAGTTCTGCTGTATCTGATTCACTCGTAGCAATGCCAACACACGCTAACACACCACCACCACGTCAGTGTCACTGCAGTGCGAAGTGAATACCATTGATTATCTGTGCTTGGGAGGTCAGGGATATATATTAGATCACATCAACAAGGTGGTGGGTGTATCTAATAGTGGACAGTGTGATCAGATAGTCTTAAATTTACACCACGTCAGTGTCACTGCAGTGCTGAGAATGATCAGCCACCCAAATAATACCTGCTCTGTAGGGAACCTGATCATTGCAGAACAGGGTGAAAGGTTTCTAACAAAGTATACAGAGAATCAGATGGTCTACAGTCTGTAATTGTAGAACTACAAAGTGCACCTATATGATCAATAGAGCTGATAAAATAGACAATGAGTGTAGATGCAAGGTATTTGTACCTAATGAAGTGGCCAGTGCGTCTACCTGTAAAACTGAAAGCCATAGACTTTAGATATTAAACATAATTTTTTATACTTTGCATTATTTTAGCTGTTTACGTTTTTGATACTAATAAACACATTCAGGATGGGATTCTCTGAATGTATGTTTTAGAAAGAAGAAGGTTTGAGTAGCTTATATTTGACACATATGTTTACAGTACTTATTTTTTACATTTCATTATTAATGTTAGAATATTTTTATATGTGGAAAAAATCAAAGATGATATATTTTATACACTGGAAATAATGAAGATAATGACTTTTGAAATGACTTGTCTCTGCTTGTGATGAATAAAAAATAACTATTAAATATTGTTTCTCTTCTAAATGACCCTAAAATTAAAATGGAGTTGGAATGAGTCTAGTGATGTGGACTAGCATGATTCAGAAGTGTGACCTAACTTTAGTAGTATGAAATTATGTATTAATAAATACTGGAATCAATGAACGATTCCAGTAGCAGCAAGATTTTTTTACAGGTTAATGTGAGCAGTCGCTGTGATCCTGGACATGCAGGTTCCTCTTCTTCAATATTAGACGGATCCGACCCTTTCTAACTCAGGATGCCACCAGGTGCTTGTCCAGTCTTGTCATCTCAAGCCTTGAATACTGCAACTTGCTCCTGGCTGGTCTTCCTATGCTAGTCATCAGGACCCTGCAGCTGATACAGAATGCAGCTACTCGGCTGGTCTTCAGTCAGCATAAGTTCTCTCATGCCACTCCACTGGCTTCCTGTAGCTGCTTACATCAAATTCAAAACCCTGATTCTCACCTACAAAGCACAAAATGGACCACCCCCTCCTTACCTAATGTCAATACTTTTGAGCCACACATTGAGCCCTTCCAACTTCTAGTATAGCTTGTCTTGACCCCCCATCCTTCAAGACATGTAGAAAACATCAACATCAAAACTCTTTTGTGTCTGAAGACCCATCTCTTTGTTGAGCACTTAAACAAGCACTAGTTTAAATTGTATTGAAATACATTGAAATTAATATTCAGTCACCTACATTGATTTTTTAAAAGGATGGAAAATGTTTTAATGGATCCATTAATGTTAACTTCTGAGTTAGTTTGTTATTAATGTAGTTTTAGTAAACTAGCATGTATTTGTTTCTATGTTTAAGTCCAAAATTATTCATTCATTTGTTCATTCACTCCTGTGGATTAAATCCAAAAGTTTGATCTATTTATTAGCTTGTTCATTCATATTTATTAAGTTCCAACGTATGATAATTAATTCATTTATTCATGCATTGATCCATCCCTGTGGTTTAAGTCTAAAAGTGGTGTAGTGGTCTAGTTACTTCATTCATAACGCGTGATCTGTCATTCATTCATTCATTCATTCTTATAGGTTAAGTCCCAAAGTCCCAAAAAATCTATTGTTCATTCATTGTGTTACTCACTTATTCGTATGAATTAATTCCAAAATAGTGATCATTCATTCATCCTTTCATTCATTCATGTATTCTAATGCATTAACTCCAAAAGTGCGACCTATTATTTAATTCGTTCGTTCGTTCATTCCCATAAATTCGGTGCTAAAGTTTAATTTAGTGTTAATTCGTTCATATTGATTACATCTAATCGATGTTAATTCTAGTATACTAGTACTAGTAAATACTAGTACAACTCTAGTATTTTTCGCATCTGTACTTTCCCACTATTGTAAGTCGCTTTGGATAAAAGCGTCCGCTAAATGTAATGTAATGTAATGTAATGTAATCCTTTGAATGAAGCCTAGGAACTTTTCTCAAAGAGGAACCATTTATTCCTGCTGCAATTGGTGGACGGTCGACTTAGTTGCACTTCCCGGAAGTGTGCGATTTCGGAGCACTAAGAACAAAATCAAAATAAGGTTTTGAGTGTTTGTTAAACACATTTGAGCATTTTCCTTGTTGTTAACATATATCCGCGCAGAAATGTTTGCGGGTTTGCCAGAATTGGGGATTTCTAATGGCGAGGATCTGAAGGAAACTTTGACCAACTGCACAGAACCCCTGAAAGCCATCGACCAGTTTCAGGTAGTTTACTTCAACTCTGCTTTACACACGCACACAGATTATGGCTCAAAAAAAATGCATGCTTGTGTCGGGAAGGTCTGCTTTTAGCTGAAAACAACTAAGCGGTATAGCTCCAGTTAACTGTGTTTTATAAGTGTTTTGGCCAAAAAAGTTGAGGAAAGGAGTAACTGAACCTCTCCTGTTATGTTACTTAGAGTAACGGTGTTACTGAGAGACAGGACTACAGCAGCTCTGCTTAATTACACATCTGTTTACAAACAATGCAGCTGTTCAGAGTGCAAAAATCATTTCTAACATGTGTAAGTGAATAGTATGGAGAAATCAACACCTACTGTTTCTGTTATTAGATTAAGATTATGTTTAACTTTGTCGTTACACTTACAAGTACAAGGCAACGAAATGTAGTTTAGCATCTAACCAGAAGGGCAATAAGTAGTCAGTGCAGGATGTACATAGATGCAATATGGACAAATATACATGTAAATATATTCTAGAGGTATTGTGGACATAATATACAAGTTGAATAGAAATGCTATAAACTTGACATACAGATGGAATGGAGAAAACTATAAGCATATACAGATGAAATAATTACTGGTTAAGTCATAATGGAAGGGTTAGATATGTGTATATTGTATGTCCAGAATGTGTAAAAACTGTGATGATGTAATATGCAATTTAAGTAGAGTACACTTTTATGTATCGACTAAACTCTTATGCGATTATTTTGTTTTGAGAGTTAATCTCACTTTTTAAGACACAATCATTATTTTGAGTAATATTACATTTTAAGGTGAACATATCTGAAAATATAATGAACATCCATTAAATTCATTAAAGAGAAATAATAAATAAATCAAGTAAGCTTAAGCTTAAGAAGTGCCTATAACACAACATGCATAAGTTATTACTATCAACAAATTACCAAAATGACAATCGTTTTTTCCTTGCCCTATATTGTCACTTAATAGAAATTGTGCTTGTCTGTTATGTTTATTACAACAGTTGTGTTTTATGTAGACAGAGAATGGCATATTGTTGCCAACCTTACAGTCTGCATTGCCTTTCTTGGATCTTCATGGTACACCTCGACTGGAGTTCCACCAATCTGTATTTGATGAGCTACGGGACAAGCTGATGGAGCGAGTTGCTACTATTGCTGAAGGCAAAGAGGAAGACAGGTAAGAGAAACAGACAGAACTTACAATACCAGCTTGTTTCTCAGCTTTCAAGAAAGAGCTCATATGTTAATTCTGTTTTAGATACACTAAACTGGAAGAACTTCTTGAGAAGAGCTTTCCACTGGTAAAGATGCCCTCCATACAGCCTGTTGTAATGCAAGTTATGAAACACTTACCAAAGGTAAGAGGTGCTGATCTCTATATCCATGTTAAACTCTTAAAGAATAATTGATTTATGTATTTTATTTCTGCATCCATACCAATACAGTTGTAATATTATTTCTGTTCTTTCCTGCACATACTAGGTGCCAGAGAAGAAACTGAAGCAGGTGATGGCTGATAAAGATTTATATAAAGTTTGTGCAGTGGAGGTGAAGAGACAGATCTGGCAGGACAACCAGGCTCTGTTTGGTGATGAAGTCTCTCCTCTGCTCAAGCAGTACATTGTGGAAAAGGAGGCTGCACTATTCAGCAGTGATCTTTCAATACTGCACAATTTTTTCAGTCCTTCACCTAAAACCCGTCGGCAGGGTGAGGTGAGCACCATCGTTTTGAGAAGTCGAACATTACTGTGCGATTTCTCGTTTTTTTGTATCCACTTGTTTCACCTAGAAATGATATTTGTACAGTTTTCCACTGAAACTCACATGTAGGTAGTCAGTCAAGACATTTGAACTGGAGCTACAAGGGTAATGTTAAAAGCAAATAAGATCTGGATGCAGACTGAGTGAGTTGAGAGAAGAATTATTGAAGTATTTATACAGGCTATTTAGGTGACTATTGAGATCTTGTGTTAATCACAGCTCCAGTTCTGAACTAAGAAAAAATGTCTTTGCTGAACAACTACATGTGAGGTAAGTGGGAAAAATATGCAAATGTGATTTGAGGATTTTTGAAGTTTTAAATGATTTTGGAGTACTTCACTGTGTTTGGAGCTAGTGTGGTGGTCAGACATTATGCCTAGAGGACCTGACTTTTAATTTAATCATGATTCTTCAAGAAAATGTTCAGTAAATAACAATTTTCTCTGATTTCTTTTGATTACTTTGATTACCAGTTACTCACTTTGTTGTATATCAGGTGGTGCAAAAGCTCACTCAGATGATTGGGAAGAATGTGAAGTTGTATGATATGGTACTACAGTTCCTGAGAACTCTATTTCTGAGAACTCGTAACGTGCACTACTGCACCCTTAGAGCTGAGCTTCTTATGTCTCTTCACGACCTGGATATCAGTGAGATCTGCTCAGTTGATCCCTGCCACAAGGTAAGAGATCACCCACATGAGCCATTTTGGTCAAAACATAAAATAAATTTCCAAAGCGTAAAGTTAATTTTTGTTCTTTTTGGCCACCTGCAAATATGCATAAATTAAAAAAAAATCTGTTCAATTCAGGTATGTCAAAAAAAAAAACTAAATCAGATTTGAGTTGAGTCTCTAAACAAAGCCTAAGACTAGTCTATTGTCAAATAAAAGCAATGTTTTAATTTTCTGATGTATTAATACAAATGTTTTTTCTCTCTTTACAGTTCACTTGGTGCTTGGATGCATGCATAAGGGAGAAGTTTGTGGATGCCAAACGGGCCCGTGAGTTACAGGGCTTCTTGGATGGAGTGAAGAAAGGACAAGAGCAAGTTCTGGGGTATGACAAGTCAATGGATGAATGACTGGCACTGGTGTTTTATTTATTAGTTATTTGAGATTCACAAAGCTCTTGTTGCACTGTGGTCATGCTGTTCCTTCTCCCCCAGGGACCTCTCTATGATCTTGTGTGATCCCTTTGCTAGTAATACACTGGTGCTGAGCACAGTGAGGAACCTGCAAGAGCTCCTCAGCCAGGACGCCTTGCCTAGAGTAAGATCTCCAGAGTTTGACAAATATCATGGATGGGAATCGAGGATGAGTTCTGCTATATCCAAATGCTGTATAGTTTAATATAGGGTGTGGGAGCCTAAATTGAGGCAATGCACATACTTCTATATGATTAGTTTTAATTTCATCAGTAAATAATGCATTAGTTTTTATACTGCTATAAAAAAATATGTAAATACATTTACAGTTTTTGTATTAAGAAATTTAGAAACATTGACTTATACATCTTTAAATAAACACATAAATTAAGTTAATTGAACTGAAAGCAAACAAATTATCACAGACAAATGGACAGTAATAATCAATAAAAATAAAATGTTTGTATATAGTAATAATAGGTCCTTTTTTCTCTCTTCAGGATGTTGAAACTGTAAAGAGTAATGGTCCATTGTTTATACTGTAGGTGTAATTCACTGTGTATGTTTGTATCAACAGGACAGTCCAGATCTCCTCCTGCTCCTCAGGATGCTTTCTCTTGGCCAGGGAGCCTGGGATATGATCGACAGCCAGGTTTTCAAAGAGCCACGTTTGGTAAGTGTCATTTATAACGCTGGGGCCTCTTAAGTTATCGTTAAAAATTAATCATATTAAGCTAGACTCATTCCTCCAAAATCCACCACAGAGCGTCACAGGAGGTCGTTCTTACCTGTGGCCATCGAACTCTATAACTCCTCCCTCAGCAAGTGATCCTGTGGTTTCACTTAATCCAGGTTCATTATTTTCACAGACATTGTTACTATTTATCACAAGTCACATACATTCCCACAACATGCAAATGTGTATATATACTGCTTCACTGATCTCTGTAATGATGTAAATAAGGGTTATAATTAGTGTTTTATTATTTTATTTATTCTTTATTCTCTTATTCTCTTATTCTCTATAATATATTCTTCTATTCTTATTATATTAATGGAGAACTGTACCTATCTGCAGTTTCCCTCTAGGATCAATAAAGTATTTCTGATTCTGATTCTAATAGCGACTAGGAAATTCATCTGCAAAATCTTTTGGCCATTTGCATGCACACGCTTTCTGCTTTTTAATCTGTTATTTAAACCCTGCTTGTGGTTTTTTGTTACACCTCACTGAGTTGTTTTCTGAGCCACACTGAGATGCATCTGAAAATGTCATCTGAAGTGTGGCAGCAACACTACACTAGTGTGTTTAAATAATAAAACTGTTGCCATTCAATAATATTTTTTTGTCCTGATATATCAGCCTTATTTCTAGTCATGTTTTATTTGGGTCAGACTTTGATACCCCCTCTCTGGTGTAAATGGAACATATTCTACTACCACGTCTAGCTACGATGCAGTTTAACTAATGAGAGACATTGGACAGACATTTCTGCTCCAAACGTCTAGTAAAGCAAGAAAAGCAGCAAACACTTGACATGTTGTGCATCTTTCATAACAAGGTTTCTGTTACATTATGGCTGGGACATGAAGGCTGGGAATTTCATACTCTGGCTCTAACACATTAAGAAAGCATTGAAATGCCTTGTTGTTGTTGGCTTCTATTCATGTTACAGACCTGCGGTTGTGTACAGACGCTTTTTCTTACCTAGCTAACATTTGCTGCAGTGTTAGTTGCTGACATGAGCTGCTAGCAGTAAGTTCCTTGTTCTGAGTTTTGTGTTTCATTTTAAGATGTTTTATCAGGTTACTTGTATGAAGATGCTGAAGTATCTCCTCTTGATATTTTTGTTGAGCGGTTTGCAGTCTGATTTGCTTGGATTTCCATGACTAATTGTATAACTGCAGCAACATACACTCGTGCTGCAAATGGGTCTGGATGTTGGTATCGGAGTAGGGTTTGCGCAGACAAGTAAACTATATACCTGAGTCATATACCTGATAACAGTATTGTGCTGTATTTTCCAAAGAATGACTGATTAGTGCTTCTGTTCTGTGCTGCACACAGGAACTGGAAGTTGTTACTCGTTTCCTGCCTGCCATCATGTCTGTAGTGGTGGATGATTATACTTTCAATGTGGAACAGAAGCTCCCTAGTGAAGAAAAGAGCTCTCTCACCTATCCCACCACCCTGCCTGAGACCTTTACCAGGTATCTTACTACCTGAAACTTTTGCAAGGTACACACACCCAGTCCAACACCTTTATCAGGTATCCAGACTGTGTCTGATCTTTTACCAGGTATGCATACCAAGCTCAGTGTACCTTTACCACGAGCATAGCTACTGCCACACAGTCCGATGAAGAAATATATTTTTTCTGTTATTAATATTATTATTATTATTGCATTTTTAGTAGCTTTTAACCATTTTTCTTTTCTCCCTAGATATCTGCAGGACAACAGAGTAGCATGTGAGATGGGTCTTTATTATGTCCTTCATATTGCTAAGCAGAGGAATAAGAATGCTCTGCAGAGGCTGCTGCCTGCGCTAGGTAAGCCGTTAATTGTAATGTGAAAACTCTTACATTCACTAGAATTAAAACTTTTGGTGCACATATTTCCAATAATTAGTGTTTCTGCACGTTCTTAAAGTCTGAAACCCAGTTATCTGGACTTTATGCCTCAAATGTTTTTTTTCTTTTGACCATTCATAAAATTTGATTGGATTATTAAGTTAATGTTAATTTTATAAAGTTGCTTTAACTTCCGTCTTTTTTGTAAAAAAAATTATTGATCAGGCTGTACCAAGATTACAAACCCCACCATGAACCAGTAACCATTAAAGCAAACTGTTCAGCCCTGTCAGAATTTACTAGAGCACAGCCGGTTAGTGATGTAGTGTGTGTGCTAACGTGACTTGTTATGAAAAAGAATAACCGCTTAGTAATAAAGTTAAATGGTTTCTGTTTACATTTTATTTAATCTGGCTCAAGGACAGTGAATTTAGTGCTTGGTTGAAGCATCTTATACAAGAAACTCTGAAATTAGGAACTTTGGCAATAAAGGTATTTGAGTTACTCGGGAAGTCCGAAAAGCTGCCAGAAAAAGCCACAAGTACTGTTCTGTATTCAGACCAGGAGCATGTCCTGTTAAGAACTTATTCACCACTTTCACAATTCCCAGAATGCACCACACAACCAGCAACATCCAGTTCACCATTTTCTCTTGTTTATGTCTGTGCTGGCTACGCTGCATAAACTGTTTACAACTTTATTTGGTAAGTAAATACTTACGTGATATCTACTAGCTTTTGTAACTATATGCAGATAATATGTCTTTGGATATTAAACATCATATCTTATGTCAACTTGTATTTTCAATGTATGCAGTGGGTTTTTAGTGTAAACACGTTGCTGCAAGCTATCGTGTTGCATGCTATCAATACTAAGCTACACTACTAGCGTAGCTGGCACAGACATAAACAAGAGAAAATGGTGAACCAGATGTTGCCGGTTGCGCGGTGCATTCTGAGAATTGTGAAAGTGGCGAATGCGCCCTTCTTATACGGGAGATTTATGGTAAAAGAAAATGGTACACCTCTCTGAACATAGCCTAAGAGGCTGTGGTTGGTGCTGCACAAAATGTTGATCATTAACAGGTTAAAAATACTGACAGACTATTGAGAAAATAAGGTTAAAGGTTAAAAAATCTTTAAACTTCAGAAATGTTTATTTGTAAGTTTTTAGCTTTTTTTATTATTCTCACTTTAACAGATTTAAAATAAACAAGATGGTAAAAATCTGTTTTTCATTTAGTTGTGTAATCACAGATATTCTAAGAGAGCCAAAACATCACTTTTAATTTCTTAAATATTCAGTTTTGAGGTTTATTTACAGTTTGGATTGACCATGAGCACTGCAGTTAAATAATAGAATTAATCCTCAGACAACTTACCTAATAATTATACACACAGTGTAGAATATATATATAAACGATGCCAAGGAGGAGGACTCAACATATCCTGTCATGTTTAAAACACCACTGTTGCCCCCTACTGGCAGTATGGGTGATTTATTTGTGTGTCATTTGCAGTTGAGACCTATAATGATATGGCATTTGGAGACATTTTCCTCCATCTGTTGACGGGCCATTTGACCCTCCTGTCTGAGGAATTTGGCACAGAGGACTTCTGCACAGCAGTGTTTGAGAACTTCCTCCTCACCTCTTATTCCAGGTCAGTATCATCAGCTGAATGAGTTGGTGAATCATTGAACTTGTACCGTATTTCTAGCCAAAGGGTCTGATATGCACTGGTGACTGTCTGCCACTATGAACATAACCGTCAGCTCCAGATGCATCAGCAGCCACTATAAATGCAGTGCATTCAGCAGATATTTTGTGGTCAGAGCGGGAATAAGAATGGTAGACTTTTAAATGGATGGAATCATTTAAAGAGAACACCAGGGCACACAGTATCCCTAGAGTGAATTCACATTGCATTTTTGCATGTCTGCATGTCTATGCCCTTTATATATAAATATAAAAAACTGATGTTTTAGCCATTTCTGTTAATGCTTGCGTTGTGTTTTTGCCAACAATAAATCACAGTAAAGAGAACGTGCACAGACACACATTGCGCTTGCTGAACCATCTCCACCAGAAGGTGCACCAGTCATCTATGGAAACACTGATGAAAACTCTTGAACCACCCAAACAAGTAAGTAGACTTTATTTTAATAATGGTTTGATATTTCAGTTAAGTAAAGTGCATACAAACACACCGCATATACTATTTGCTTAATAGTGCAAATATATACATACCAGAATGATATTTATATATATAAGGGTTAGACAATGAAACTGAAACAGCTGGTTTTAGACCACAATAATTGATTAGTAGGTGTTGGGCCTCCTTTTGCAGCCAATACAGCGTCAGTTCTTGGGAATGACATATACAAGTCCTGCACAGTGGTCAGAGGGATTTTAAGCCATTCTTCTTGCAGGATAGTGGTCAGGTCACTACGTGATGCTGGTGGAGGAAACCGTTTCCTGACTCGCTCCTCCAAAACACCCCAAAGTGGCTCAATAATATTTAGACACAAAGACTTGCTGTCTTGGTCACAGATGCGCCAGCAAGACGTGCAGCAACAATTTGTCCTCTTTTGAACTCTGGTATGTCACCATAATGTTGTGTGCATTGTAATATACTATATAACTGTGCTCTTACCTGCTAACTGAACCTTCACACTCTGCTCTTACTGGTGCAATGTGACATTAATGAAGATTGGCCACCAGACTGGTCCAATTTAGCCATGAAACCTCCCACACTAACATGACAGGTGCTTCACTTTCAGTGTCTAACCCCTGTATGTATGTATATATGTGTGTGTGTGTATATATATATATATATATATATATATATATATATACATACACACACAAGTATAATTCTGGTTTTAATGAACTGTTAAGAGTTTGACAAAGATCAGCAATAAAAACCTGATATGCTGCCATGACTGTGGGTAGTGATACTCATTTTACTATTGATTATACACTCCCTTCCAAAAGTATTGGAACAGTGAAGCCAATACCTTTTATTTTAGCTGGGTTTGACATTGACTGGTGAATATGAGACAAAAGATCAACATTTGTCAGGTACATCTGGATCTGATGCACAGTTCAGAAGATAGCACCTTTTGACTGAACCCACCTACTTTTTGTGAGCAAAAGTACTGGAACATGTGCCTGACAATTGTTAATTATATATCTATAATGTTCTGTATTAGTTCTAAGTAACTGTGTCTGTTTTTATTGTTTGTTACTAATGTTGTGGTTTAGAAGATAGAGT
>BRDA01001502.1:32295-43882 GCA_036984385.1 Crenuchus spilurus | reverse complement strand
AAAATATTCCGAGATCTCGACACTGTGTCTTCTGTGACTGTAGGCTTCAATACACCCATAAATTCAGTAATATATATATATATATATATATATATATATATGCTGTATACACACACCAGTGGAATGGAGTTTTTCCCATGTCAATCTTTACCAAAAAGTTGATTGGCTGTTTTTGCTAAAGTGATGGGCTTAAATTAGCAGCCATGATGACCATTAGGACCATTCCTGTTCATTTTCATTTTTCAACCAGTTTCCACAATCCTTGTATTATAGTGTATCTGATTATAACACTTGTCATTTAGTACCTGCTTTCCTCGCATATTTACAAAGCTTGGACTGTTCTTGAGTTAAGAGTAATTTAAGAAGGTACTAAATCTGTGGTTTCTCTTAAAATGTTTATCTGCTTGCAAGGTTGGGTAGTAATGGAATACATTACAGTGTTATGTAATCAGGATTTAAAAAACAGCATAGTGAGTAAAAACGTCATTCATTTACCGGCACATTTTTAAAATGGGCTGATTACTCGCAGGATTACATTACTGCTTAACAAGTGTCACTATTCTCACTATATTTACTCAAGTGAGTATTTTCCATGTCAGCCTCTTTAGATTTATGTTCTCTCTGACTCCTCCCTGTCTCATAATGTACCTTATCCCTGTGGTTCTGTTTGTATTGGTCTGCTTTGTGTGTATGTTTATTAGCCATGTGCTCTGTGTCTCTGCCCATTCTGTTTTTTTTCTGTCTTCTCATGGTTTTCTCATGATCCTCACTTGTTCTCACTCCTTCTCACCCCTTGCAATCAGTGTTTTCCAGCCTTGTTGAATCTCGTGTGTCGAGTAGAACCCCTGGGTCTCTGCCCTTTGTTTGTCAGTCATTGTGTGGTACATCATGTGACTGTTTCCTGACGTGTTCATTTGTCTCCTGTGTGTTTTATATTTCAGATTCTCTGTTTCCCACTCTGGCTTTCTCCATCTCATTTCCATCTCATTCATGTCTGTTTTGCAGGGTTTCTCTGTTTTCTAGTTTTAGTTTATCAGTCGTTGTTTAACAGCTTATCTTTCATTATGTTTGGCACATTGTCTCTGGCTTTTCTGTTCTTATCATGTTTCCTGTGTTCTCCCCTGTCCAAAAGAACTTAACTCATGATTACATTCTGCCTCCATCATTCATGCTTATAGATGCTGCTGTTGATGTGGTTCTTTGTGACTTTTTTGTTTTTAATGATACACACAGAGCTAGATGGTGCTAATAATGCCTCCTTGTGAAAAATTGTCAGTTTGCAGGTGCAGTTCCATCATCGTGTACAATGACAATGTATCATTTTTTAAATAAAAGTAATGCAAACTAATCAGTGTGTGACTCTAATACAGACCACAAGGTTAGAGTAGCTACTGTTTCTTACTAAACTTATGGACTAACCCAGGTAGGTTATCTCTGCCTCCTCTACTATTTCAGGTACCATTTTTTCAGAAATTAGCACTGGACTAAACCAATATCACTGTGGGGGGATATACATGTAAAATTGAACATTTAATAGCTACTGCTGATTGCCAATACATTACTGGTCATTTATTCTCTACACATATTGACATTTATATTAATGCAGCTGTTTAATCATTTAATTGTTACACGTTCACTCTTTTTACAGGTATGTTTAGTTACCCCAGCTTCCGTGCTCTTGTCCTGATTGTGGATCCTCTGATCAGAATAAGAGTGAGCTGTACACATTTAGATTCTTTTGACCAACTGAGGCCAAACTCTAAACAGGTAAGTATAACAGGTGAGTATCATATTCCAAAACACAGTAAGTATTATTGTCTCACACTCACATTCACTCTCACACTCACTCAAACTCATTCTCACACTCACACACTCACTCACTCTCACATTCACTCACTCACACACACACACACACACACACACACACACACATTCTCACTCGCATACACAATCACATTCACTAACACTCACTCTCAATCACTCACTCACACTCACTTTTACTCACTTTCACTCTCACACACTCACACTCATTCACTTTTGCTCACACTCTCTTTTACTCACTCTCTCTCCCACACACTCACACTCACTCACTAACTCACACTCACTTTTCTCACACTCATTCTCACACATTCACATTCACTTACTCTCACACTCACTCACTCTCACAAGCACAAACACTGACACTCACTCACTCTCACATTCACTCACACTCACTCTCACACTCACTCACTCTCATGCTCACTCACTCTCAGAACTCTCACTCACTTTCACACTCACTGTCACAAACACTCACTCTCACACTCTCTCACTCACTCTCAGAACTCTCTCATTCTCATACTGACTCTTACACTCACTCTCAGAACTCTCTCACACTCACTCTCACTCTCATACTGACTCTCACACTCACTCTCGGAACTCTCTCACACTCACTCTCACTTTCACACTCACTCTCATACTGACTCTCTCACTCACTCTCATACTGACTCTCACTCACTCTCACTCTCATTATGACTCTCATACTCTCACTCTCATCCTGACTCTGTCACTCACTCTCACTCTCATACTGACTCTCACACTCACTCACACTGACTCTCTCACTCACTCTCACTCTCACTCTCATACTGACTCTCACACTCACTCTTGGAACTCTCTCACACTCACTCTCACTCTCATACTGACTCTCACTCTCACTCTCATACTGACTCTCACACTCACTCTCATACTGACTCTCACACTCACTCTCTCACTCACTCTCATACTGACTCTCTCACTCACTCTCACTCTCATTATGACTCTCATACTCTCACTCTCACACTCTCATGGTGATTGGAAACATATTTAAAATAACCCTATAAAACTGTGCATGATGATCATTGTAAATTGCTCTGCATAACAGCATTTATTAAAGAAATGCTATAAATGCAAATGTTTAATTTGGTTTATGAATATAATTTGTTGAATGTTAAACTTTTAACAAAATGCAAATTATTGCAAACATGTAAATGGCATTTCTAGTTCTGTGATAGCATATTAGGGTTTTACAGCATGCTTTTCCTTGATTATACATGACTGAGGCTATTTATGGTCAATAAAATGTTTCGTTTTCAATACAGTTCCACATTACTCAAGAGGGAAGTTAAATTATTAGATTATAATATATATATACATTAGAAAACAGTAAAGTGCTGTTTAAAACTTGATCAGACCTCAGTGTACAAGTACATGTGTGCTTGTGTTTTTAAAGTGTAAAGATATCCAGTATCTTTCAGCGGTCACTGCCCTGAGCAGATTTGGCTGGCAAGCTTCATACTGAAAGGAGAGAAAGCTCTCCTCAGCCCCCACACGTTTGGAGATATCACACTCCACCTCATCAGCCAAAACCAACATGACGAGTTTACATTATACAAAAATTAAAAACTGTGCAGATAAGGCCTCCCTCTTGCAGATATCTTCCTGAGCAGGCGCGCTTTTGTTGTACAATCCAAGATAAACATGACAGCAGCCAGAGAGAATCCCCTAAGGGGAGGCCCAAGGACTCTAAAACTGCTGAAACCTCCATCCATCACGGAGCATAGCCCTCCATCATCCAAAGCTAAAGAGCAAAGATCTAAACACCTGCACAAGATCTTTGGCAAGCCAAGAACCAATTGCTGTCCCATTTCCACAAAATCCTCCCAGAGTCCGATCCAATTCCCAAAACTAACAAAGCCTACAGTGAGCCTGGCTGAGGGGAAACCTTTACCAGTACATCTGGTACAAAAGCAAATCTCCAAACAAAATATCAGGTCAACAGATCTATTTAACGAGAAATAAATACTCTAGGGAGCCAATTTATTAAATCTTCTATTTATGCAACACTGCGATTGTGATTAAATATTTTTCCCGTTGGACGCACCCCCACACATTTTGGACCACCATCTGAAAGCTACAGAAAATCGAAACATCATGTTGTTTATGCAGCTCAGGTTTGTCCGGGTTTAGCTGCTCCGAATGATGGGAAACCATTAGGAACTCTTTCAGGAACTGGAGAAAATTAAAGGTAGCCTGGAAATGTATAACAAGCAGTAATCACTTAACTACATGGGTACCAGTGAACTGATAAATCAAACTTGCAAGAGCAGCATCTTCACTTAAATGGGAATTCTACCAACTTTTCAAAATGATAATGCTGTCATTCAGAGTGGTGTGATGTGAAATGTTCCACTCTAGAGCATCTTACAGTCACAGTTGTGCACAGTGGTTGTGATAGGATCTGACAATTGAAATGTTTAATGCCTGTAAAAATGACCTCACAGAAAGTTATTACTTTAAATGGATGCACATACACCAATCAGCCACAACTCGTTCATAGGTGAAGTGAATTACATTGACATTTTGTTGCGATTGAACCTGTCACACGTGATATATTAGGCAGCACTCAAACAGTCTAATTGATGTCTTGAGAGCAGGAAAACAGACAAGAGTAAGGGTCTCAGCAACTTTGATGAGGACCAAATTGTCATGGCTAGATGACTGGGTCAGAATCAGTAGGTCTTGTGGGCTATTCCCGATATTTAACAGTTACCTAGTGGTCTAACTGGTCCAAGGAAGGACAACCATTGAGCTAGCGACAGAGTGCTGACCATGTGTAATGCCTAGCATGAATTGCCTACAATGGATATGTGAATATCAGGACCATGGAACAAAGGAAGAAGGTGGCCTGGTCAGATAAATCATGTTTACGTATCCAGTCATATCAGAATTTTACAACCACCTTAGCCATGCATTTGCTTGTGTTTTTTCAGTGGTGGTCACTGACACTTTCCTTATTGCTCCTGTGTTCATTATAGAGGTTGACTGGTCAGCTTTGGCACAACAATTGCTCTGTACCACTTGCTCTTTCCCCTCTTTGTGAAAAATTGTGAATCAATTTTACCTGCTGTTGTGCAAATGTAACAGACAACAGTTAAAAAGGAGAAGCAATTAGCAAGACAACCCCTATAAAGGAGTGGTTCTGCAGGTGGTGACCACAGACCTTTTCTCTGTTCTCATCCTTTCTGGCTGATGTTTTGGATACTTTTGCATTTGGTCAGTTCTCTCACCATAGAGGTAGCATGAGGTGATGTCTACAACCCACAGAAGTTGCTCAGGTAGTGCAGTTCATCCAGGATGGCACATCAATGTGGGCTGTGGCAAGAAGGTTTGCTGTGTCTGTCAGCAAAGCACAGAGCATGGAGCAGATACCAGGAGACAGGCCAGTACACCAGGAGACATGGAGGGGGCTGTAGGAGGGCAACAACCCAGCAGCAAGACTGCTACCTCCTCCTTTGTGCAAGGAGGAACAGGAGGAGCAATGGCAGAGCCCTGCAAAATGACCTCCAGCAGGTCACTAATATCCATGTTTCTGCTCAAACTGTCAGAAACAGACTCCATGAGGGTGGTATGAGATTTTGAGTATGATTCCAAATCCAGACCTCCAAGGGGTAATAATTTTGATTTACATTGATCATTCTTATGTTATTTTGTTCTCAACGCTTTCCACTATGTAATAAATAAAGATTTTCAAATGGAATATTTTATTCATTGAGATCTAGGATGTGTTATTTTAGTGTTCCCTTTATTTTTTTTGAGCAGTGTATAAAAAAAAGTTGAGCTTAGGACATGACTGAAAAGTGACCAGTCAAATAATATTTGGCATAAGAGTCATTCAAAGTGAGGGGTTTGTCAATGTAGACCACACGATGTTTGGCTACTTCAGCTTTTCAAGTTGCTGGTCTTATCACAAGCTGCACCACCTGAGTTATGAGAAAGAACACTGATTTTAAAACCCTCACAGTAAACCTCTGTGATGACAAACTGTATGGAGTAAATATAATTTTTTTAAAAATAGCCAATATTTGCATAATTAAACTTGTAATAATTAAAAATATATATTAAATATATTAATTCCTCAATTCCTCAATTAAATGAAGCTAGTAATTTTTGATTTAGCTGAACTTACCATGACATAACATGAAAGTGAAAGTGACACATTGACCAATATGCTTGCACACAGAGAAATTTAACTTCTGCATTTATCTCATCCATAAGGTGAAACACACACACTAGGGGACAGTGAGCACACTTACCCAAAGCGGGTCTGCAGCCCTATCCACAGCACCCGGGGAGCAGCTGGGGGTTATGTGCATTGCTTATGGGTACTTCAGTTGAGTTGTGTCAGTTCAGGGAATTGAAACAGCAAACCTCTGGTCAGAAGTCTGGTTCCTTAACCACAAGCCCCTAACAGATAACGCCTTACCTTCATATTAAATGTTAGGTTTGTGTGCATTCCCAGCTATTTATTACATTAATTATGATGGTGTTTTTCTTGTGGTTTAAGGCAGTTATTTGCCAGAAAAACATTTAAAAAGGTGTTCATGTTATCTTGAGTTTTGAATACTACAAAACTGTAATTATAGTTTCTTGTATACCGTGGATTACACAAAGAAATATTTTGAGAATTGTCCATTGAAGCATTAGTGGTGCCTTTGTCAATAATTTAAGTATTTTACAGTGAAAATATTAGTGCAACCAGCCCTAAAACTGCAATATCTGACTTTTAATTGTATGCATTTACAGTAAAACATCAATGCAGTACTATTAATTGGGTCAGGTTTACAGTGCTTCAGTACAGAAGAAATGCTGTATCAGCAGATATATTCAATCTTCTGAAACAGGAATTTGTAAAATATTTACTTGTTAGTCATAATGAGATCTATTTCTGCCTGCACAGATGCGTTCATGCAAAGACCGACTCTATGATGCCATCTAGTGTCAAATCTGTTCAGTACAGCTTGAAGGAAAGAAAATATGGCACACAATTGGGGCAAAAATTAATGCCTCACGGAGTAAAAAATATATTATTTACATAATAATAATAATAATAATAATAATAATGATAATAATGATAATAATAATAATAATAATAATAATAATAATAATAATAATAATAATAGGGAAATGTCATTTTATCATTTATTTTCTTTATTTTTTTGAACGTGGTCTATTTGTACACACCCTTAGTCACTTCAGTCTTAAAAGTTTTTATACAAAAATTAAAACTACATTAAACTTTATTTTTACATATTTTTTTCTGTTTATTACATAATTTTTATTTTAGTTGTCTGTTAATTTATTCCTGACTTTTTAGTTTGAACTTCATTCCTTGGCCATAACGGTTTGTGTGTTTGTATGGTTTTATGTAATGAAGCAGTGCCAGTGCTGTACACTAGGCGGCGCTTTGCTGCTTTATCCGAGTCACGTGTCCACGAGGTAGAACATTTTAGCCCCACGGCATTGCTCCCTCCCCATCCGTATTTGATAAACCCGCCTACGCCACGCTGTGATTGGCTACATGAGCACCGCCTCCTGTGACGATTTGTCAGTAGTTCACAAACTAGATCTAGAACCCTAAATCCTCGCTCTCTTGCACGCAAGCCATGCGAGGTGTTCTAGAACGGCAGGCAAGTGTTCTAGAGCGCCAATGGCAGCGCTGTAAGGGTGGAGCTTAGGCAAACTACTTACAATTCCCAGCGCGAGGGGCTGGTCACTGCTAACCAATCCTAAAGCAGGAAAGGCGGGGCTTGTATAATACGGGAATACAGGTTGTAAATAAAAAAATAAAATAAATAAATAAAGTAGATCACGTCCATATAGATTTTGGGCGTATGTTTACAGTGTAAATGTAAATATTTTATTTCTAAATTTAATTCTGGTTAATGTGGTCCAAAGTTTGTGGATATAACTGACACTGATTAAGGCAAAGAAGCAAGAACGAAGATGATAATTTACCAGTTTTTATGAAATAAAAATATATACATTTTTATCATCTGCAATATTATACTACTAATAAAAATAATCAGATAATAATATAATAAACAATATAAGAGTAGTAGTATGACTCACCTAACAGTTGTTAATGTGATAAAAGCTTAACTAATAGTGACAACATGATAATGATATAGTAATAATAAGGTCACAGTCACGTATACACCATTTTTAACTTGTATATTATCAATAATGTGATGAGTCATGTCTCATGTTTGCTGCTGTTCAGGGCTGTGTGTGTGTGTGTGTGTGTGTGTGTGTGTGTGTGAGTGTGTGTGTGTGTGTATACGCGCGCGCGCGTGTCCGCTCCGTGCAGTCGCTCCTAATAAAGACGTCACACTCCGACCAGCCCCGAGTGCGCAGCTCCTAAAAGCTGGAAGGCAGCAGCTTTAAGCTCGAGCTTGGGCCGCTACGCGCTCTGCCGTGCTGCCCCGCGGGCTCTCCGCGCTCTTTCTCGGTCTACTCTGATGAGCGGAGTCGGGGTCTCGAGCCTGAGCTCGTCTTCTTCGCGCTGACCGCAGGAACGCGGCACGTCTTGAGGTATTTCGTGACTGAGCTGAACTTGGCTGCTTGTTTCGATGTTTTTCCCCCGTTCCACCTTAAAGCGGCGCAGCGGTTACGTTCTGACGCTGGTAGAGCTCGTGGCGTCCGAACGTAAACTGCTGCGATATTTAAGGTGGAACGAAAAAGAAATTCGAATAAGAAGAAGCCAGTTTGTGCCGTGCGCGTGCGCGTGTGTGTGCGCGCGTTTGGCAGCAGCAGCAGCAGATCCTCTGCGCGTGTTTTATAGCAGCATGCTGCCGTTACCACCATGCTACCCACTGCACGTTTGTGTGTATGTAGAGTGATGATTGAATCGTGTGTGTGTGTGTGTGTGTGTGTGTGTGTTATTGGCATCTCAAAGTGGTTTTCGATGGTGCTGTTGCTCGTGAACATCCCCCAAACACACACACGCACTACATATTTTCTGCCTTTTCCTCTGCTCTCTTTAACGAGACTGCACACATCCACGTCGCATTTAATTTTTTTTAGAAGCCAGAGGATTTGAGTGGTGTTGTGAAAGTGCACTGCGCACTTTTAAGCCATGAGAAGGAGGGGGGTCACGCCCACTTCCAGTCTCGAGACGAGAGAAGCTGCATGTGTTTTTCTCACCACGCATACACGCAGCACACACACCACGGTGGCAGGCTTCACCTAGGCGTGCTGTAAAGCCCCACAGCTAAAATATCTCCTAGTTTTATCAAAGGGAACGAGGGGAATACCGCGTGCGCGCACACGAGTGTTGTTTTCTTCCTGGAAGAGGCTTTAAAGCCCTTTAAAAATGGTGAGTGACAGTTCTGTTTTGCTGCCAGCAGGGGGCACCCAGGCTACCACTCGTGTAGGATTAACGCTTCTCAATGACAAAGTTTGAGTCATGCGTTTTGTAATGCAACTGTGTGTGAGGGAGAGTCCTTGTATTTCTATCTTTGTTAGGACGTCATAATGCTAGTAAAGAATGTGAGGAGTATTGAGAACTAGTGAGCCTAGTCCTCACAAACCATGCTGTTTTCACCAGGAACTTGCGTTTGTTTTTTAACAGAAAATAAATAAAAGAGTTAAAGATAGCATTAAAAGAAAAAAATTTAAAGATTGTAGCATTACTGTAGTAGTACTCAGTGGTGGTCCTCACTATGTATAGTAAAACACATACGTGCATGTGTGTGTAGGTGTGAATCATTGCTTTGCTTTCTTTCCCGGAAAGCTGCTGGAAAGCTTCCTCTGCTGCTGTGTGATGATCTTATCACATCTGGATAGGAAAGCGTGGCGTCAGTGTACTAGGACTGTGTGATTAAATGTGTTTTTATCGTTATTGCGATATAATATATATGTGATAAACACAAGAGGAAAACTATTAAAACTGCACAGTTAAATGTGTGAGTGGACCCCTTCAGCACCCCACAGAGTAGATATTTGGGTAGTAGATCATTCTCCACCCTGCTATGACACTGACGTGGTGGTGGTGTGTTGCACTGATATGAGTGATTAAGACACTCCACTGTCCACTCTGTTACCTTATTGATCCACCTTGTAGATGTAAAGTTAGAGACAGCAGCTCATCTGTTGCTGCAGTTTGTGTTTGTAATTGTAGAACTGCAAAGTGCACCTATGTGGTCAGAAGATGTAAGAATGTGGATTTAATGATAACTGGTATAAAAGAATACTATACTTTTTTTTTTTTTTTTTTGGACATTTGACATAAACAACTTGCTGTCCATATCATGCAACCCTGCATCATCACACTGCATCACAACCTCTAAATCCAGTCTCTCACTTGCTGAATTGTCCACACAAATATGTACATAATTTCCACATGATTAAAATACAATCAATACAATCATGTGTTCATTTGTGTGCAAAAGTTTGGTTAAAGGACATTTTGTTGATTTTCTATTAAATAATAAGACAGCACTTCCAATAATAGGATAACATAACAACCACTTTGTGCATCTGTACATATTGCACATCTATTAATATGTCACTGCTGACTATAGTGTACAGAGCACAGTCACTTTGTGGAGTTTTAACATCATACTTGGCTTCTGATATGACATTTTAAGATGATCCTTTGGATGTGATAACACACTACTGCACAATCAGATGCATAATATTTATATGACTAAAGAAAATGGTTCCGTATAGGACCACGAACATCCAAAAAACTCAAAGGGTTCTTTACATGGTGAAATGGTTCTTCAGATTGATGAGGAATGTGCTGTAGATGGTTCTATATAGAAGCCTTTTGAAAATGGTTCTATATAGTACCAAAAAAGGGTCTTATTTTTGTATTTTTTGTATTTTTTACTTATTTTATTGCATTATTACAAGTTTGATGTCGCACTGATAGGAGAACCCTTTTTGTGCTTATATAACATTTTAAAAAAAGTTCTGTATAGAACCATCGACAACATATTCATCGTTAATCTGAAGAACGCTTTCACCATGTAAAGATGTATAGAACAATTTTCTTTACTAAAGAACGCTTGAAGAACCATTTTATTTAAGAGTGTACTCCATGTTTGTCTTATTATTATTATTATTATTATTATTATTATTATTATTATTATTATTATTTTGTTCTTACTGTACTTCCCCTTTTGGGAATCAGTCAGTCAATGAATCAGTTATTAATAATAATAATAATAATAATAATAATAATATGTAATAATATGTAATAATGTGTAGATTTTATTAATGCAGAAATTATCTAGCACTTCTTCAGTGTAGATAAATATAAACAAAAACTTGAATTATTCATATTAGTAGTGTATCTGTTCTTTGTTGCGAAAGGCATTTATGTGTGTACTGAGGTTTGTTCTCTCATGTTTGAGGAGATGGAGGTGATGGATGAAGGGTCCGGCACCCGGCTCTGCTCCACTAAAGCCCCCCGCAGCCTGATGAAGTGGAGGAAAAGGGTCAAGTCTGAGTACATGAGACTCAGACAGCTCAAACGCTTTCGCAAGGCTGAGGAGGTGAAGGTGAGGATGCTCCCTTTGTCCATTAGTCCATCAGAGTAGACGTGCTTTTGTTCATCTAGTGTCATTATAATGAATAATTATACAGCACAATGTGACAACAATGTAAAGGAATAATTTAAACAGAAAAATCAGTTCTGTGTACAAACCGGATTCCAAAAAAGTTGGGACACTAAACAAATTGTGAATAAAAACTGAATGCAATGATGTGGAGGTGCCAACATCTAATA
>BRDA01001502.1:0-11379 GCA_036984385.1 Crenuchus spilurus | reverse complement strand
GGGGGTTACATTACCAAATGATTAAACATGCTAGTATTTTACCCAAAATTGATAATGAATAAAGAAAATTAACAAGTTATTCATGAAAGATGTTTGTGTAAATTGAAATTGTGACTTTATTGGGGGGGTTATAGTGATTGGATCAGATTATTGGGAGGTCATAACCCCCCTATCGCCCCCGCAAATTACGCGCATGGTCATCGCATTGATTAAAAACACCTGACTCCAGTTTCACCCTCAACTTGTTCTTTGTACGTTTACCATACCAGACGTTTACCACTCACTGATGCGTGATGTTGGATCATTTTTATTAATGAATAAATAAGTTTAATAAATTTGTCTCATTTGTTTAATTTAGTTATCTTTCTAGTTTTAGAAATACAGAAAATTATAAATGATTCACAAACTGAATTGTCTAAGCAGAATTCTAAAACTAACCCTAATACTAACCTCATTTCTGCACAGATTATTTCCTGAAAATGTATGAAGACACAAACACACATACACACAGACTCTAATGCTCAGAAGACCCTCTTTGATTTGTGTTCAGGAAAGTGTCCAAAGGCTATTTCTGTTTTACAAAGAGCTTTTTATCTTTCAATCCTTTTTTTATTCCTTTTCGTTCTGTGGAATGAAAGCGCTCTCTCACAGAGTCAGGTAAGATGAGTGCAGGTGTCTATAAAAAGCCTCTTTTACTCTCTTCTTTACCGTCTTTCTTCTCTTATTTTCTCCCTCTTGCTCTATCTCCCGCTCTGTCTCTAGCTGTCTCTCTCTTTCATTAATTAAAGACAAGTAGCTGAAAGTAAAGTCTTTCTGCAAAATCAGCTTTTTCTTGGACAGAGTGGATCAGTACAGTGCCATTCAAAAGTTTATAATAATACAAAAGTAGTAAGGATGCAAATTACAATAATATGTTAATTATGTGCAGTATCCAATTTCAAATTCAAATACATAGTGTATATAATGTATGCATATGTATACATATGTATATGTACATAAAGGTATGTGTGTATCCATATATGTATATGTTCATACACACATACTGTTCACTGTTCATATTCTACTGACATCGATACTGACACAGTCTGTATTTCAAACCTGTGCTGAGCCAGCTGCAAATATTTTTTTACTGTGTACATTTGCTGTATGCAAAATTACAATAAGGCTGTCTATCTATCAATCTAGAACTGTAGATCAAAAATTAAACCAAAAAATGTAGAATATGGGCCCTTTAACCATCATGTTTATTATACAGCTGTTATTCATCACTAGAGGGCAGCAAAGCGCAGATGAGTTCTGTGAAGTCAACAGCACAAATATAACACACAGACACAGCTGAACTAGACCGAGCCTTAAGCTGTTTAAGTAAATCAGGCTATTTAAGCTTCACCGTTGTGTGCTGCCTCTCTGGTTAGCCAAGCTTCACTCTAACCATGCTGTTCTTCATGTAGGTCAGAACCGGTTTCCCGGCTGCCGCTGTAAGACTCAGTGTAACACCAAACAGTGTCCATGTTACCTGGCTGTACGAGAGTGTGACCCTGACCTCTGCATGACCTGTGGGGCTTCTGACCACTGGGACAGCAAACAGGTGTCCTGCAAAAACTGCAGCATCCAGAGGGGACTCAAGAAGGTACCGATCACAACAAAATAATGCACAACATGATGAAATGTAGCAAATTATTATCATTATCTGGAGTTGTGGTAGTAATAATAATTGTAATGTATAGAAGTCATTATTACTGTTGTTTTGAATAAGCTATTTAAATATAATGGCATCAGTTATTTTATTTTTTTTACATTACTTATACAGGGGTTCAGTGGCTTGTATGCATAGTAAAGCACTGTTGATAGAATAGGACACTCTGCAGCAATCACACATGAGCCTTTGGTCACAATGTACAATGTCCAATGTCAGCTAGACAGGCATAAAGCCCCCCTGCATTTGGGTATGGAGCAGTGGACCTGGAGTGATGGAGCTTCAGCCAATTCTTTCAGGATGAGTTGGAGTGGACTTGTGATCCAGACCTAGTCATATTAATCTATTAATGCCACTAATTTCAGCTATAAAACTTTATCTACACAAACACAAATGTGATATTAAAGGTTAGAATCTGTAATTTTTTGGCTTGTTTCCATAAGCTATGAACTTCTGTTATTTCCAATACTGTTAACAATAATATAAGCTCTGTTTGCTGCCCTCTCTAGCACCTCCTCCTGGCCCCATCTGACGTAGCAGGGTGGGGAACCTTCATTAAGGAACCCGTCCAGAAAAATGAGTTCATCTCAGAGTACTGTGGAGAGGCAAGTGCTGCCCAGACGTCATGGAACACACACAGATTCACACTAAAGGCTGATTTATAGTTCAGAGAGCTTAAATGTGTCTGTGTAGCACCACATACTAGAGGTTTATGGGTAAACAAAGCAGACAGATGCCGTGAATCTGCACACCTCCAATGGTTCAGTACATGCTGTGTAATTCAAATGAATGCTGATTAGGTATCTGGTAGCATGTAGGGATGAAACAAGACCCAAACAACTAGCACAGCTCAAGCCATGTTTGGCAGAACTGTTGTAGCATTACAGATATTATGTGTTGACCCATCTTCAGCATATTACAAAAACATGAAGCAAGTATTAATTCACTGAGAAAGATGGGAATAATTCCTGATTGTTTTCTGTACTTCAGCTCTTTTTTGTATTAAAGCACTAATTATTGTATTTTATGACATCAATCATATTGATTGTTTGATTTATTCTGAGTGCATATTGTATGTGCTTGTATGTGTGTAGCTTATTTCCCAAGATGAGGCAGACAGAAGAGGTCGAATCTATGACAAGTATATGTCCAGCTTTCTGTTCAACCTGAACAATGGTAAGTATGTGCTGTATGATGTGCTTTACTCTGAGAGATGTTGTGTAAATGATATTGTTTACTGTCTGTATTTGAACTGATTCTGTCTCCACAGACTTTGTTGTAGACGCCACAAGAAAAGGGAACAAGATTCGCTTCGCCAATCACTCTGTCAATCCCAACTGTTACGCAAAAGGCAAGTTTAGCTTCTTAGCTGAGATTTGACTAAAATCTGCTCCAGAGTAGTTTGGCATGAGTTTATGTTCATGTTGTTTATAGTAATTGGTCAGCATGTAGAATTGGAACTTTGTGTGCTATTGTGTTTTCTTTTATTGTTAAAAAGAAGCTCCATGCTGCCTTTATTGTTGGATGCACTGCTATGGAAATATTGGCCACTGAAGCATGTTCTTATTCATGTTTTCTTTCTCTACATGTTCATTGTACTTAACAGCTTAAAAAGTATATTAAATTGCCTCAGCATTAAGCCTTATTGTACTCTACCAAAGTAAAAAAGCAGACTTTTGTTAGAAATGCACTTTTTGAAGAAGGAGAATAGATTAATATAAATACGCTTCACAATTTAGCTTTTTGTTGTTACTCTAGAGTTAGCAAGGAGGTACTTTTACTCATTGACAGGAATTGCAGGAGCTCAAAGAAAGCTCCAGTTCCACATACTGATTATTTTATTGATGGACATGGACATACAGATATTCCACCTACCCTGGTGCAGATATTAAATAGATATTAAGGGGGCATACTGTATACAGGGACTCTGAAAAGATTTTAGCACCAAGCTATTAACCCTCTAGAGTTGGCTCTCCTACTGGCAGAATAATTCCGCTGGTGCAAAAACATTTATATAACTCAGCGAGACCAAAACTAAACATACCCCAGAAACCATAAAGGGTCTACTTTTCACACATATATAGCTTGAATTGAAATTTCATTTTAGATATTTATGAGAGGAGCTTAAATAAGCAGAGACACGTTTGTAAGAGCGAGTCAGACAGTTGTGCTTTATTTTCCCGACAAATGACATGATCTGTCATTCATATGATAATGACATGGTAATTCTGGAAATCACATTGGTGGAATAGTGGCTATAGAATGTGATTGTGAACAAAGACATCTCACCTGAGGTGAACATGAACACCTCATACCTCACACATATCTCATAAATATTTAATCTAGGAACCACTGAATGAGTCAAACACATGTCAAATCACATTTAAGGTTTAGCAATAAATGTTTAGAGTGGTTTTTTTTCACAATATATCAGCACATCCGAAAATAGGTTTTTGGAAAGTCTACGCTTAGAGAACATTTAATCAAAATATAGATTTATGACACTTTTACTGTTTTGCCATTATTGTTGCTGAGTCTGTGCTGAACAAAAGCCTGTGTAACACTTTGGACATTTTTTAGATGGATGTAATTTGGAAAAAAAAGTGAAGACATGTCAGACTACATCAGAGTGTCTGAAATACCCTCAGACTCCAGGGGGTTAAGAATAAGTTTTTGCTTACAATGGCATTTTAGAAAGTGGCAAAAGATGCTTCTGTTAAAGAAAAAGGGAAATCTGACCTTACATTCAATGATAAGATGCTCGGTTAATCATTTCTTTTTTTCAGAAGTTTTTGATAAGCTCTGATTACTTGGTGTTACAGTTGTGATGGTGAATGGGGACCACCGCATTGGAATCTTTGCCAAACGGGCCATACAGCAGGGGGAGGAGCTCTTTTTTGACTACAGGTATGTCTTAGGGATTCTTCAGGTTTTAAGAGCATATTTTTTTGCTGGAGATCTGCTGCTAGAGACAACCTAAAGACACTCACTTTTCTTGGATTTGTGAGTGTTTATGGGAGAATGGTGATACATATAAACAGGTATCAGGCTAAATTTAACACCTGATCTGTACAAGCAAGCAAGAGACAGATGAATCAGATGTGAGCGATTGTTACTTCAACTAAACTTGGAAGACAGGTCTCCAGTAGCAGTGTTTGTAATCATTTCTGAGTGTCATATTACAATAGACTTTATATAGCAGGTTGGTTCAGTCAGCTGTGAACTTGTGGCCCAAGAGTGACCTCCAATGGCCTCATAGGTCATCACATTCAAATTATTCCATTATAAAACTGAAAAGATTGACTACGAAACCATTCAACCATAAACATTTATGCTTACGTTTTAATGAATGAGCTACAAAGAATACAATGTGTTGAAGAACATTGAAAATATTCCTGTGTAACCCTTTGGGATCATGAAAAAGGAACCGTAAATAATTTTAAATACATGCAAATATGTAAAATACCTTTAAAAAAGACATAAGGCATTTGTTAGGCTTGTTTTTGGTCCATTATCTGGGCCTAGTTTTGAAATCTGGCCCATTTGCATTTGCAATTGAATAGCCCTGCTATATATACACAGATGAACCAAAACATTATGGCCACCCACCGGTGATTTGAAAAACATTGATTACCTAATAACAATAGCACAAACTTCGGGTCAGTTGTGGTCAGTTTTTACCAGCAATTGCCAAAGAGCTTAATCCAATCAGGCATATATAGGATGTGCTGAAACAAGTCTCATCCCCACACTGTAAAAAATGAACTTGCCCTGTTGTTAACCTAACTTAAATATTGTAGTTGGTATGACTATCAAGCACTGAATTTGTTGTGATAACTCAATATTTCATGTTTATATGTTTACTAACTACGCTTCCTGAGTTTACCTAACTTAAAATTTTATGGACACGAACTTTTTTAAGTGCAGCAGCTCCACTTCACAATTTACAGGGCTTAAAGAAATATTTCAGACTGAGATGCCACAGGGCAACATCTGTAGAATCCATGTTTATGTTGTCTGTGACAGCATTGGGAGGATCAACGGCAAATTAAGCATATTAATAAATTGGTCATAATGTTTTGGCTCATCTCTATAGTATTTGTCCTTGGTTGCTGACAATATTCTAATGTATCTCAGTTTCAGACAGTATTGCAGTATTCTAATGTATCTCAGTTCCCTCATAGGTACAGCCAGGCTGACGCTCTGAAATATGTGGGCATAGAGAGGGAAATTGACATTGTGTGACGTGGACCCCTTTCTACCTGGCAGTGCTGTTACTGCTTCAGCCCACAATGCATCTCTCCATTCTCAGGACTGTGGTTCATTTGTGGGCAATATGGATCCGTTTCTCCTCACGGGAAAGGATTCTGTGATTTTCATGGCTGTGATTTCACAGAATCACCCTGCAGTATCACCCAGCACAAAGATCACATGCTTTTTCTGATGTAGAACTTGAGGTCACTTGATAGTCTAAACTAGCATGTTTCTTGGGTTAAAAAGAAACAGTGGATTCAGGAATAGCAAGGCAATGTGTGTCTAGCCTGAATATAACAGTAAAAGAGAATTTTAGTAGTTTTTCATGGTTAAGATGATATGTCTGAGATATTTTATGTGAAATGCTTCATTCTATAGAAACTTATAGCAACTTCACAGTGGCTGTGATAGGAACTAGGTGTCACAATGTACAACAAAAATATCATTTATTATCCAAATCCACCAGTGAACATACAAGTGTCTTCAGAGTTTAAATATGTCAAGTTTAATGGTAAAATAGACATAAATCTAAAAATATATAGTCTTTGGAGCTATTTTGTCTTAGAAGTGCCTGTATGTTTCTTACCACCATGAATGGATTTAATGAAATGAAATTTGAAATGTGATTTAGGCCAACATTTTATCTCAAAACTATTGCAAAAGCATCCATTTCAACTTGCTGTGAGTTAGCTTTTAGAGGCACTGAACTGCTTGGTTCCTACCACCACCACTATGAATTATAGGTGAGGTTCTGTAGAATGGAGTATTTCGTGTCAAACTACTCTCAATGACATTTTTTATATCATAACCATTTACTCATTTTGAAATGTTGAAAATTGTTGGAATTACCCGTTAAATGGCTGCATCATTTTCAATACCGTCCTGTTGCTTGACAACACAGCGCTGTTTTAGATGGAAGCTGCTAGTTCAGACTGTTTGTGGCCAATTGCTCGATCTCTTCACATTGTGGTAGACTCTGTACACAATTTTAGCATCTTTATATACTCAATATACACAAAAACAAACTTAGAGAGTTGTTAGTTTTTTCAGGCATGAAAGCCAGGATCATTCTTTCAGTTGAGTTACGTTTTCACTGGTAGTATTCAGACGTCATCAGTGTATTTTCACCACTGAATGACCTTCACTCTTTGACAAGATCTGCAATAATATTGTCTTCAGCTATACTGTAGTGTACTGTGATGTTAGCCTGTTACTGTAATCTGCAATGCTCTGCTGTTTTCCAAGCCTGTTCATTACTTTTGCTAGCCTTGGTGTTCGTTTTCAGCCGTAGCCTGGCTAGCAAGCGACCTCTGTTACTCCGCAGTCTAATACTGGCTAAGCTAACTTAATATATCACTAGCCTGGATCATCTTCTGTTCCAGTTCTAAGCTGCTCGGCTGTTGCTAACTATGTAGCACAAAAAAAAACAAAGAGACCACTCAAGTTGTGTAAACATCATGTAGTAATGTCATGCCTATTTTAGGAGCTCCAGGTCTATGGAATAATGAATGGACTTTTAGTAAAATGCCACCGTTTGCACCCTGCCATATACAAAAGTGTTCCAAGTCCAACAGATTTTTCTAATGTATATTTGAGAAGTAGGGACTCACCTGATTCAGTTACCCAGTGGTCAGTACACAGTAAATCTGCCAGTGTTAAATCAACACTATTAGAGTTAAATTAACACTGATGGTGTCAAAATGTAACACTCTTAGTGTTAATTTAACTCTAATAGTGTTGATTTAACATTGGCAGATTTACTGTGTATGGGCTCTTGGCCACCTACACCACAATGTCAATTCCACATTATATTTACATTGTAGCTTCAGTATATAAGACGTCTTACAGATGACGGTACCTGTTCAATGCTGTACAACTCTGAAAAGTACTTGAACACTACAAACATAGGCGGAGTACCTAGCCAGAATACAAATCCTGCTGATGGTGAGCACATCTTCATCACACAACATGCCTTACCAAGCTAACAGCATGTTTCTCAAAGCTACGTAATATCAAATCCACAATAATTATAGTTTAATAGGTGCTAAACACTGAACAACCCAAAATATTTCCCAAAGTGAGAGGGCAAGGGAGATGCAAATACGGGGTGCTCACTGTCCTCTATTTGGCTTGTTGGTTAGCCTACATGGGAATGCCACAGACTGTACATTGTAAGATGACTCTAATTTCAGAAGTATCTTTTATTTATCACCCTGGAACTGTTTTGGTTCAATGGAATTGAGTTGACTCAGCAGCCGAAGCTAAGAGTTGGAGTCATATCGATGTTTTGCAATGTTTGCTTCCATGTATAACCTCATAGTTCAGTGGCTCCAGTAATAGTTGGAAGATTAATATAAACTGGAAAGTGTATCAGATTTAGAACATTTTTGTCTACGTTACATTTTAATAAAGAAGATTTACTAAAACTCCATTCATTATTCCCATAGAGAAAAGCCCCTATAAATGCAAAGTTCCTAACATGGACTTGAAGCTACTACAGGATGACAACTTTAGTGGTCTGAGTACTTGTAAGAAATAAGCGCTCAATGCTAGTATTGCGCTAAATGACTGGTATCCTTCATTGTCTGCTTAAATTGTGGAATAAGTCCAACGTTCTGCAACACAAAACAAAAGAAGTAACCATACAAACCGACAGACTGAATGTGAATTTTGAGCTAAAGAGAGACTTTGAAGACAAGTTCAACGCAAAGAAATGTGGGAGATTTCTTCTTAGGGCTTTTTTTTAGGAGTGAGTTTACAAAAAATACAGAGTGGGTTCCACTGTCATTTATCCCTTTTTGGATATAAAATGAAAAGAGCTAAACCAAACTACAGACGCCATATTGACTGAAAAAATGCCCTGAAGTTATATTTGCACTTAGTGTGTTCTCTTCAGGAAAGATTTGAGAAGGCACGCTAACGCTAACACATTTATCTCAGTTCTAGTTAGCTAGCATGCTAATAAGAGAGCTAAAAATAATTCCTATTTTATTAGCTCATATAAGCCTTGATAGGTACTTATTTTTAAGACTTTGTAACCACATATGGCTGGAAAAGAATCAGAATATTTTATGTTATTTACAATATTAATTTATTGTTATATATATTATTAACCACACATCACCTTTTTTACTATATGTTTACTTTTCATATATATTTATATATATATATTTGTAGTCGAGTATGTGACATAAGCTTGATATAATCCTTAATGGTTCTATAATGTTTACCTGTATTTTTGTAGCTGAATTTGCCTTCTCAAATCTTACCTGCAGAAACATGTTTGCTATTTGTTATTGGGAGATTTATATAAGCCTTCAGTACTGTTACCATGTATAAATGCCTTTTTGTTGTCTAAAACCACACTTTGGACACTCTTTACATGTGTTGTAACAGAGCTACTGATTTATACATGTAATGTTCACTTCATTATTATCATGACTAACATCTTCATAAAACATTTGCTGAATTGCTGCCATTGTCAAAGTTCACATCTCTTATGAACTCTAATGCTCTAAAATCGTGGGCTTTTTAAGGAACGGATCACCAATAAATCATTTTCCACTTACCACAGATCAACTAAGACATAAATGCCCAAATTGATTCATTTATTTCAAATCTTTACAGTATGTCATACTGTGTACTAAAACTCAATTGAGACCTTAATTAAGTTATGGATGCAGTTTAAATAGGTTAAGATGTATTTTTACAGAAATAGCTGTCTATTTTAGGTGACTATTAAGTTCTAGTTTTTGTTAGCAGTGTTAGCCTCCCAGCTCAAGTTCTAAACTAAAGAGGCAAAATTTGGACTGTGAACATGTCTTGGCTGAATGACTATATTTGCGGATAAGTGGATCATTGTGTAAATATGGTTTTTGGGACCCATTCCTTTAAAATATGTTTCAAAAATGTTTTTAAGTGTTGAACACACACTGATCAATCAAGAAAGGGAGCTGATGCAAAATGAAATGTTTGTTTTTGGAAATGAATGTATAGTCATGTGCAAAAGTGTGTGGTTAAATGACTTGTTTTCTTAATGTTACACATTAAAATATGTTAATCCATCTTCTACAGAGAACACATGCATTTTTCTACACGTTAATGCACATGTTCTTTCTATTTGCTAAATTAACACATTGAATATTACAGATTATATAATGTGCCATTACTTTTGTACAGGCCACATTTTATTATTATTATTATTCAGTGTATTAAAGATAAATGCACTAAAATGTGCAGAAGTTCAATATAGAGGAAGTTTTAACTATAATTTTCTCTCAAAGTTCAAGAGAACCAGCAATGCACACACTTTTGCATTCAATTTCGTTACACAAAACTGAAGATGGGTTCAGTTGCAGATCACAAGCTAATGTCATTTGAATGTGTTTGTTTGGCTGCATTGTATACAAAACTGTTCAGAGGCTGTTAAAAACCTTCCTGGTTGAAAAGAACTGATACATTCCCAAATGCCTTCCACACTAAAGAAACCAAAAACAGCCCATCGTAAAGTGTTGCAGTTAGTCTGTTCATTTGTCTGTTACTGTGTATTACAGTGTTTTCTTTTGGTTCTTTATTCATTTGTAATAAAACAGTCTTCCCATTTCAAAATGTATGTGCCAAATATAATAACACTGAATCAGAACACTGAAGGGTGGTTTAATCACAGTAAAGTGGGAATTATTAAGTATAAGGTAACAATTCTATACATTTTGGAAATGAACACATTTCATATGCCCCCTTTTTTGTACAGTGTACATTCTACATGCACATTGAGACAGTCTAAGTGTCATATCTTTATGATTTGCCTGATTTCTCTATTACACACTGCCATTACTCATCCCATGCCACTCAAGCCCACCTTATGAAGAGAGCTCTCTGCAGAAGACTGAAATGCTATGGAGTTTAGACATGTATGTAAAGGCAAGCAGGTATGTGTATGGAAAATAAATTTATACGTTACTTTGAAATGTGTCATTTTTTAGAGTTTGATTAATAAATCATCAGAAATATTTGGATTAAATAAAAAAAAAGGAAAACGTCAAGTTCACGGAATGTAGTTGTGAGATAAACGATATGACATTCTGAGCTTAGAAATCCAATATAATCTACATGTTAAATGGAAATTAAATTGATTTCTTAGAATATCTACATAATTCCATTATTGAAATGTAAAAGTCATTCATAATTTAATGTGCAATGGTGCATTGTAGAGAATTTAAATTCATTTTAAATACTAATGCAAAATTACAGTAATATACAATATAGAGACACTGTGTTTTGATGATTAATATGTTTGTCTCAGCATTGGATTCGAGTGCCCATCTGAATGGAGCTTCTACAGTGAGGAAAATAAGTATTTGAACACCCTGTGAATTTGCAAGTTCTCCCACTTAGAAATCATGGAGGGGTCTGAAATTTTCATCTTAGGT
>BRDA01001501.1:40481-65412 GCA_036984385.1 Crenuchus spilurus | reverse complement strand
CTCACATCACAGCCAACAAATCAAGGAATAAATAAATCACAAGCCCACAGCTCCTTAAAGGGAATGGAGTCCTGTGCCGTTGTTTCATGCTCTCAGAAACAGCTCTATATAAGGAAAGCATACATTTTCAAAGGTAAATTCAATTTCCCTGTCTGCCCACTGCTGCCACTTGCAAACAAGTATTTATATGACAGAAGGGGATTTATTTAGGGACTGAAAAACAGCACTACATGTTTTGTCAGATGAAACATGGAAGATGAATTGTGTTGGTTAGCACTGGCGTGTGATTTTAATAGTATGTTGTTTACTGAAATGAAACTGCAGTTGTGGGCTTTTGACAGACTGTTCATTACTGAACACATCTACAGGCCATTATTAGCTTGTCTGTTTCATTAAGGACGGAAATTGGGAGGGTCTACAGAAGTTAATTTCAAAGGAGACGTGACCAGTTTAACAGCATAAAACAGAGAACAAACATGTATCAGATAGATAGATAGATAGATAGATAGATAGATAGATAGATAGATAGATAGATAGATAGATAGATAGGGATGGAGGGATGGATGGATACATAGATCGATATGGATGGACGGATACATTTATAGATAGATAGATAGATAGATAGATAGATAGATAGATAGATAGATAGATAGATAGATAGATAGATAGATAGATAGATAGATAGATAGATAGGGATGGAGGGATGGATGGATACATAGATCGATATGGATGGACGGATACATTTATAGATAGATAGATAGATAGATAGATAGATAGATAGATAGATAGATAGATAGATAGATAGATAGATAGATAGGGATGGATGGATGGATGGATGGATACATAGATCGAAATGGATGGATGGATACATTTATAGATAGATTGATAGAGTGATGGATCGATGGATAGCTAGATCGATAGATATGGATGGATGGATACATAGATCGATATGGATTGATGGATACATTTATAGATAGATCGATAGATATGAATGGATGGATTAATAGATAGATATGGATGGGTGGGTGGATATGTAGATAGATAGATAGATAGATAGATAGGGATGGATGGATGGATGGATGGATACATAGATTGATATGGATGGACGGATACATTTATAGATAGATAGATAGATAGATAGATAGATAGATAGATAGATAGATAGATAGATAGATAGATAGATAGATAGGGATGGATGGATGGATGGATACATAGATCGATGTGGATGGACGGATACATTTATAGATAGATAGATAGATAGATAGATAGGGATGGATGGATGGATGGATGGATACATAGATCGATATGGATGGATGGATACATTTATAGATAGATTGATAGAGTGATGGATCGATGGATAGCTAGATCGATAGATATGGATGGATGGATACATAGATCGATATGGATGGATGGATACATTTATAGATAGATCGATAGATATGAATGGATGGATTGATAGATAGATATGGATGGGTGGGTGGATATGTAGATAGATAGATAGATAGATAGATAGATAGATAGATAGATAGATAGATAGATACAGTATGGATGGATGGATAGGTAGACAGACAGTGAATGAGTGAGTGAATGAGTGAGTGTCCCACATCATTAACCCCTACAATCCAAGCACCATATAAGTATACTGTATATATGACTCTAAGTAATCTTTGCTTCTATAATTTGTTAAGCAGTTGGTCATGGTTTGATTAAAGGTTCACTCAGAAAACATATTTCCATATTTTTCCACTTACCCAAATGTAATCAATCAGTCAAGACATCTGTGGGGTCCAAATTTTGCTTCTTGACTTAGAACCGGGACTGTAAATCTAACACTGCTGGCAAACACTCTGCCTTCACTTAACAAGCCCAGTCATTTCCATCAAAATATATCATCAAATGTGTTATAACAATACATCAGAAGAAATTCCTTTTTTATAGACCATCAGCTGGAGGCAGCTGTGGTCATGTCGTTAGGGATCTGGTCATGTGACCAGAAGGTCACCATTTTATCCCTTGGGAGGGAATGAAGCGCCCTTGAGCAAGGCATCTAACTCTCAACTGTTCCCAGGCACCTTGGATCGGGTCTGCCCACTGCTGCCCAGGCACATGTGCTCACTGCCCACTAATGTGTGTCCAGCTAACAGAGAATGTTATAAGACGGTTTTTAAAAGGTTCCAGAAAGCAGCAACATTACTGGAATGTTAAACTTTAATTCAAATGATCTAGAAATGTCTAGAAAATGACAGATTGAATGTTCTAAGAACCAAATTTGTAACACTTGTAACATTCAGAAAACCTATCCCAGCCTTGATTCTGTCCACGTGCCAAGTTTGTTTACATTCCCCACGTGCTGTCGTGTCACCATGTGCTCTCTTGTTTGTTTATGTTTTCCACGTGTCTTGTCCACGTCATGTCTCCACCCCAGCCATATCATGTGTTTAATGCACAACCCTGCTGTTTAATCACCTATCTATTTTACATAGCCATAAAACCTTACTCGTGTGTCACAGTCACTGTGAGTCATTGTGCGTCACCCATGTCATGTCAAGTTTTGTCTTAGTTCAGCCATAGTGTTTGTTTTTATTTTATAGCCACAATTATTGAGCCTCGTGTTTTTGTACCTCACTGCGTCCCGTCTCCTCCTATCCTAACGGATACTGACAGTGTGTTTCACTGCATAGATATGTTAAATAAATGGGTTCTCAGAACCAGAACAAGCAGACAAAAGAACAGGTTTTTCCCCAGAACTATCTCCATTCTTAACTCTGTTCACTGTTAATACTCACATATCTGAACTCTGGTTAATGTCATTCTTCTGCACCATCTGTAAATTGCATGTAAATTGCATATTACATTATTATAGCTTTTACATAATCTGCACATACAATTAATATACTCGTATTCAAGACTTCCATTTCATCTTTATTTCATGTCTATAGTATTTATATTCAAATTGTATATAATGTTTATTCCTATTCAGCACGTACAGTATATTATGTCTACAATGCCTCTAAAATACATTTACATGTATATTTACAATAGTATACAATACCTCGATAATATATATCTATAATAGAATATATGTATATCTGTCCATAACTGACTATATTCTGTATATACTGTATCTACTGTACATCCTGCACTGACTGCTTATTGCACTTCTGATTAGATGCTAAACTACATATTGTTGCCTTGTACTTGTACATGTGTAATGATAATAAAGTTGAATCAAATCGAATCTAAATGCAAAGGTCAAATTTCTCTGCATTCAATGCATTCCTTTCACTTTTCACTATAATAAAATCCACAAATGCTGTTGCTCCAGATACTCAATCTTTTGTGGTAGAAGTTGAGGTAGGACAGTGTCACTACAGTGGTGTGTCTCCCATAAGTTACTGACTGTGAACTTGTGGGCTTTACAGCTGTCTTCTCTCCTCCATAAACACATATTTTGTGTAAGGCATCATGGGAGGAAGAAAAATGGTGGATAGGTGCTTTGAGCTATCATTAGTGATGTAGCACTTATTTCACTAATGTTGAACCTTTTTCATTTTCAAAGACTTTGAAAAATCTTTGCATGCATCTTCTAGTGATTAATAGTGTTTTTTGAGGTTGCCTTGAAAAATATCCGCATCCCATGATGCCTTGTGAAATATATGCTATGCTTCCAGCAGAGAGTAAACAGCTGTACTGAAGCCTACATGTTCACTGTCAAAACATTGTTGGAGACACCAAAACTGAGCTACAATGCAGTGACATGGTCCTACCTCACCTTTCTACCATAGAAGCCTGAGCATCTGGAGCAGCAACATTTATGGATCTTATCATGGTGTCTGAAACGCTTGAAAAAATTAATTTCATCTGACATACATCAAATCAAAGTTTGAATGAATGAATGAATGAATGTTACACTTATATAGCGCCTTTCTCAAACCCAAGGACGCTTTACAATCAACACACTCCATTTACACACACTCAACCACACACACCGGCGAGATGTGGCAGCCAGTAGTACACAGCGCACTCTCAACCAGAAGCGACCGTCCACCTGGAGGACTGCATCGAGCACTAGGGGGATCACCCAGGACAGAATGCCAACCATATCTGGGCATACATACATACATTCATACACAAACATACACATTCATTCACACACACACCAGGGTAATTTTAGAGTAGCCAATTCACCTGATCTCCATGTTTTTGGACAGTGGGAGGAAACCCATGCAGACCCGGGGAGAACATGGAAACTCCACTCAGACGGGGATTTGAAACCAAGACCTCAGCACTGAGAGGCCAACCCAAATATTTTTTTTTCACATACACAGTCATACATGGTACGGAATTGTGCAAGAAGAGATTTTTGTGCAAACATAGATAAATATGTAAAAATATGCAAATATACAAATGTATATAGGTGGTAAAGTGTAAGCATGGATGGTAGAGTGTAAATGTGCATAGTAAAGTGCAAAGTCTCTGTATGTATGTGTGTTTACATAGTCCGGGGTGTGTATGCCTGTATTATTGTCCAGAGTTTGGATGGCCTGCGGGAAGAAGCGCCTCCTCATCCTCTTTGTATTTGCCTTCAGGTAACAAAAACTGCTCCCTTATGGCTGCAGAAAGTAGACTCTATTATTGGGGTGGTTAAGGTCCATCAGAACCTTTTTGGCCTTGGTCCAGCATTGTTTGCTGTATATGGTCTGCATGTCAGGGAGCTCTGCATGGATGATGATGCACTCAGTTGAACACACCACCTGTACGGTATGTGTTGTCATGGAAAATGTTGTTTGACCCCAAACTTTTGAGTGGTACTGTGTGCATTTATAAGTGTTGTCACTTTTTTTTCCCAAAACCATCACTGTGCATAATAACAATCCATCCCCCTTCTGGCTCTGTGAGCAGCTGTCTTCAAGCATAAACGTTTGTATACAGTACAGCTGTTGTAAACAGAACGACTTCTAAAAATCCCACAATGTGGCTTTAAGAACATCTGGAACAGGCCTTTGTGCATTGGCTCTTTATTAAAATACCAGAAGGAAACCAGTGTAGTGTTATGTTGAGGACTTTGTAACAGGTCCAGAGGTTGACTGGTATTGATTTTGTCCTTGTATGTGTCCCAGTGGGAGCAAATGACATGGGTCACCCTTCTGCAGCCCAGCTTTCTGGAACAGTAGAAAATACAAGATGACTTTAAAAGCTCCATTACAGGATTATAATTTCATTTAACTGGCTTGAGTGCTGAAACTTAAGAGTGTAGAAGATGTTTAATGGACATAAAGAAATACAGAAGATATTTTTGCATGGGGATATATTATCCTATTGGACAGTATGTGACAGTTTAGACATGGGATACATGTGGCAGTCAATTAGGTCCAGTGGCATCAGCAATGTACCCTATGGTTGCGTACGTGGGGGTTGAGGGTGAAGCAGGAGGAGTCAGGATGCAGCAGCAGGGTCCAAGCAAATGAGAATTTGTTACAAACCATGGCTTTCTAACAAAACAAGTGTGGAGACACACTCTAGAACATAGACAACATACATAATGTGGTTGGTATATACACAAACAATTCATGACTAACGAAAGACTCAGACACATAAGGAAGCTTAAATAACAAACTCAATCAAAAGGGCGAATGAACAAGCAGGGCTGTGGGATCAGACGAGACAGAGGCTGAACAGTAACCAGACTCGACAACGTAACAAGGCCAGGGGCATGATATATGATGTGGATGTAAAGAAACAGCACAATGCAACAAGACAAGTTGACAGAGACAGCGCATGAGGTACAAAAACACAAGCATGTGTACCGAGAGCATGACACCTATATGTACTTACAGTTTCATTTCTATAGAGCTTTTCTTGACACTCAAAGCACTTAGGAATGACATGATGTTACAGCAGCCAGTCCACACTTTAGCTAATTTGCACAAAGTTGAGGAGAGGCTAGGCCAGTCTCTAGCACCTCCTTTTGTTCCCACCAACCACACAAGCTTTTCTTTGGATGTCTCCAAAGTACTAACCAGATTGTACATTGTGCAGGTACTATGGCATCTGTTTGTCAAACTTTTTATATTGCTTTCATCGTCCTGACATCATTGTAAGAATGCTAAAAGAAGCTCAACTAAGGCTATCCAGCAGAAGTTAACCCTAAGTATGACAGAGTTAAAATAAGGGCAAATAACAGTACGGATAAGGCCAAAATCACAGAACTCATTTTACAAGCCTGTTTTCTGTGTTATCTGAAGAGTTGATGACCTGAAGACAAAATCACAGAAATAAAACTGTAGTTTTATACCACACAGCAGTTATTTAACATGCATGTGGGTGACAATAAACTCAAATGAAATGTAAACAATTAGACATTAAATGAGCCGATTCTCACAAAGTGAGTGAGCTGTTAATTAATGTAATTCATAAAAAATGACTAAGCATTTAGCCTGTGTCCCACTACAGTATGTATTCTAGAAACTCCCTGAATGTTATGTGACAAATGTCTTTAGCCTTATTTGGATTGGATTAGTTTTTCAGGGGACGTATGTAATGAAACATTTTACATGTCTCCTCAGTGATGAAAGTCCTTCCCCCTGACAGAATTAAAATGACTATGACTAACAATGACAGGAACAGACAAAGCTGTGAAGACAATACACGTGGCAACATACATGAGCATAAAGACAACTACACTGTGAGTGACAAATGATGACTGACAAAGACTGTGACAGATTATAAATGAGCAGGGCTGTGCAATGAACAAGACATGACTGGGAGTGGAGACATGACGTGCACAAGACACGTGGAAGATGTAAACAAAAGCACATGGCTACAGAATGGCACATGGGGAACATAAACAAAACAAGGAGCATGTGGACAGAGATGGGGACAAGGCCTTGAAAGGAGATTCACAACTAGTGTGTCTAAATTCACAGCACACATCAAGCAGTACAAGAGAAGTACCTGGATTACCTGGAAACATTTTGAAGTATACATCAGCAGCACACTGTGCTATCACATGATTCAATAGGAGCTCTGGGGAACATGAAAAAAGCTGCTCACCCGTTTACAAGCGTAAGTAAAATAATATATACATGGCTGTGTAGAACACCAAATAACACAATTAAAAGTTTTGTGGACAACATCAAGTTTATTTTGTTGAAGTACTGTAATGGTGGTGTGATGTCATACGCCAAAGGACTTTGGGTAAGGTGGTGGGTGTAGTGCTACTGGTTCAAAATGTAATACTTACAGTATAAGTATGTGATTTTGGACACAGCCCATGTAGATTATTGATTGACTCTAATATATTTTGTTTAGTTTTGTGAAAGTGCAAAGACACTATGGCTAGTAGAAGTGGCCAATAATCATTATTTTCCAAAATGAGACAACACCTCTCTGGAAACAGGTTTGCATTGGGACTGGACTAAAATGATCAGAAAGATGAATATGAGATTATTTCACTTTTTATTTCCAGGTATTTACATCTGGATCTGATACACAGTTCAGAAGCAGCTTTTCTCTGAACCCACCCTTTTTCTTGTACATTATTATTTAAACAATACATAATCTACACTCAGTTTCAGATTTGGGATTTATTTGTGCATACTGAGCATTTATTGTTATTAAATAAAAAAAATGACCTAAAGGAATGTTTTACATTTCAAGTAAGGCCACAAAAAGCAATGTAAATAAATTAATGTATGTAACGTTTGTACATGATATTTGTATTAAGTGATATTTAAGTAGGTCATGATTTTTAAATGATTTTTTACATTTTATGAATATTAATGAATATGTTCATTAAATTAAGTATTCTGCCAACACTTACATATACAGTACATGCAAGGCAAAAAAAAAAAAGAAATGGGAGCTGTTTTGTGATATGATTTTTAAAAAATAAATTTAGGGAGTCCTATAGAGCTCTATACAGGAAAACCAGAAAGCTGTCTATGGGTGAAAAACAAGCAATTGTGATGCTGAGAGAAGAAGGAAAATTCAGATGTAAATATCTGGAAATAAAATGAAATTAGCTTTTGTGTCATGTTCATCTTTTAATATCAAATCAAATGTTTTTGGTCTTCAGCAAAAATAAAGATTGGCATCACAGTTCAAATACTTTTGGAGGTGAAGGTAAATAAAATACAGGAGCACCTGTAAAAGAAGAAATAACCCCAGGACCCTCAGGGACATTTAATCCAATCTGAGTAGAGCTAAAGTTCATTCTTTATTGTTACTAAACACTACTGTCTCATTTAATGTGCCCGTTTACAGCCTTTTATATCTAATGAACATTGCTAGCGAGTATTAGCATTTACCTGCTGGTCTGAAATACCTGAACCCGCCCTGAATGTCAGAACTGCCGCTTATTGGTTTGTCTGGCGTTATGTCATGACGCACGACGTGAAAGTGAAGCGCGTGCTGTGCTGTGCTCTGCTCCGCTCTTCTTTAAACGGCGACCCTCGTGCGTCCTAAACACCGACTCTCCGGACTGTAGAGGTCTCTCCATCCTTCACTGTTCACACGCGCGCGCACGAACACACACACACACACACACACGGGCATTCTTGTGCATCTCGCGAACATCACATCCATACGAGCCGGACGAGCGCGCGCCGCTGTGGCGGGAAACCCGGAGGCCCAGAAACTTGTGTCCGCCGAGCCGAGCCCGAGCCGGGGACGGATGGAGAGGTGGCGGCTGCGGCACCTCAGCTCCGTGACGCCCGTTCACAGCGCGTAGCTATGCGGCGCTCGCGCGTCTCCCTCGCCCTGTTTCTCCGCTTCTCTTTGTCGCTGAACTGAGCCTGCTTGTTTTTTTGTTGTTTATTGACTATTTTGGGAGAGAGTGAGAGTGAGAGTGAACTCGCCGCTTCCACCTCCAGACCCCCAGGAGCTTCACCTCCAGCGCAGTGATGTCTGCCCGGCTCCACTCACTGTTTCTCGGTAAGCGAACACGCTCCTTTCCGCTGTTTGTGCCACGTATGGGGACGCCGTGTGTTCACGCCTGAGTACGAAATGACACAGTGTTTGGCACGTGCGGACCATTGTGGGAAACCTGTGCAACTTGATCACAGAGGTCACGTGCCTGGCTGCGATCAGTGGTCAACAGCATCACTTTTTATGAGGGTTTTGTCTGAGAGATTTGGGTTTGAGGGCAGCATCGTTGTCCCGGATCCCTCCACACCCATAACTGTACCCGAGGTGTGTGTGTGTGTGTGTGTGTGTGTGTGAGATGCTCGTATAAGGTAAAGGCTCGTATAAAGGTCAGTTTACGTCCTCTGGTGACGCTGCATCTTTTCTATTGTTCAGGAGCTCGTGCTGTTGTGTGTTGAGCGTCATTGTCTGTAGTCTCGTAGCTCCTCTGTTTACATTGTCTGGTCAACGAGACGCTGCGCCCCGGCGAGCCTGCAGAGAGGAGCTCGAGGCGGGATGAGAGTGTGTTCTATTGGGGCTTCCTTTGTGTCTTTACTGAAGCTCTGGTGTCTCCGGTGTGGCCGCATTAAGATTCCCGAGGCGCTCAGAAGGTCAGCAGTTCTAGCCCCTCTCTGACACACCTCACCTGGACCACAGCAATTCAGGAGCAGTGTGTGTGGAGCTGTTAGGCTTTGATGTGTGTTTGTGTACTTAGGTAAAGAGCTTGAGGCATAAATCAAGATATTTTGCTCAGTTTTGCTATTAGCTTTGGAAGCTTTGCACATGTATTATAAACTACACTCTTAGAGATGGTTCTTTAATAAAGAAATTGTTCTATTTAGAACCATGAACATACCAATAACCCTTTGCAGGGTTCTTCAGATTGATGTGTTGTCAATTGTTCTATACAGAACCTGTTTTAGAATGGTTCTATATAGCCCTCAAAAGGGTTCTGCTATTATTACGGTGTCAAGCCTGACTAATTGAGGAACTCTTTTTGGTGCTATATAGAACTATTTTGAAAAGGTTTCTACATAAAACAATGTACAACACCTCAATCTGAAGAACCGTTTCACCATGTAAGGATCGAGTGTTCAAAGTTCTATATGGAACCATTTTATTTACTAAAGAACCCTTGAAGAACCATCTCTTTTTAAGAGTATATAAACTTTTGAAGTAAAAACTTTCAAACAGTGGAACTGAAAAACAAATAAATGATGTAATTCACATTTTTCAGTAAATAAAAAATTCTATAATTTATATAAAATGTACATATGCAAATTTACAGTAATTAACATAATGTATATAATGCATTTAAAATGTCTTAGATAATCATTTACATTTATTCAGTGAATAAAAACTTCATTGAAATGTGCAGAAGAAAAAAAATAGCTTAACAAGAGGTGCCCATGGAACTTACACACAACATCAAAAATTGAGATACAAGGTTTTGTAGATACATGATCCTTTCCATCCATCCAATGAATAAAGGCTAATGTGAGCAACAGTGTGTGCTGTCACTTCTAGGGAGTGTCCCACAAAGCAGGATTACTAATTTAATCCGTGTTGAGGACTATTCAGTAGGAACGTCTGGCTGATTTTTTCCCATTGGACACATTTGACTGTTTCAACTAAGTTGTTTACGTCATCTATTTAGCGAGAACAGCTAAACCCATTTTTCTTAATATCTGAATATACTCCTTGGTGTAATGAAATGAGTCTTGCCTCTGCGTTTAGCTTAATGTCCTAAGATACGGAAACCATGTTCATTTCTGCCCGTGGCTTATTGTGATGTGTTGTAATGGCGGTCGTGTCATTATGGCTCTAATTAATCTTGGTCTACTGTACTCTGCGGGTGCCTGTGTGAAAGAAGCTGAAGGCTGAAGTGGAGTCAGTGTTGTTATCCAGAGGCTTGGTCACGACCCTGTGAACGCACGTCGCCCGAGCAGGGTCACTAATATGATAAAGATTTAGTTATTTTGTGAGTAAAGCCTTATCATAGATACGGCGAGATGTATGGGATGATGAGATGAAGGGAAAAGCGGCCCTAAGAGCGTTCTGCTTTAATTAATTGAATCAATAGACTGTACTCAGTGTAATTTCCTTTTTATTTAATTCTGGTCTTTAAGATGCATAAGATTACTTTAATTCCGTACCGTTGTGGGAAGCTGGGATCATTTTGCGGTCACGCTGCGGATATTACCCGGAGCACACTAATCGTGTAGCGAACGGAAAAGAAACTTCATCTAAACCAGAGTGGCGTGTGGAAATCTTAGCAAACCTCTACGTGGTGATGAATGACCTCCTCCTGCTTCCTAACAGGGTGCCTGGCTATGAATGGAGAATGGTAAATGACTGTCTAGGCAGTAATAACAGATTGTAATTCACTTGTCAGCACTGTAATGGATCGGTAATGAAACACCTTTTTGCCCAAATGTCATGTGATCTCTGTGCTGCCTTAGTTTAGCTGAGTTGTATCAAGGGTTTAAGTTGCCATATAACTAGGGCTGTTCATTGGCAAGAGCCTGGCAATGTATGTATTATGATACAGGGGTATGATTTTATATACTGATATTGCGATACTGTAAGCAAGGTGATATGTTGTGATACTTTAACGATATAGTAAAACTGCCCATGGTGCTCGTTTACACTGGAATGGAAGAATCTAATGGCTGAAGATGGATTATAGCAGTGGTCAGGGGGTCAAATGCAACAAAAAAATTAACTACTGTTTGCCACAAGTCTTTTACATGTAAGTAGAATTTAGTTCAGGGATATCAAGCTCCAGTCCTAGAGGGTTGGTGTCCTGCGTAGTTTGGTGATTTCTTTGCTCTGACACTACAGTTAAACCTCCTCATTACCTGTGGAGTTGAATCAGGTGTATTTGATCAGGAAGGTCACCAAATGCTGCAGGAAGCCCTCCAGGACTGGAGTTTGACACCCCTGGTTTAGTTCCTTATCGTCAACACAAGCAGGATACCCCCCCCCACACACACACACAATAAAGTAAACTAAATTAAATCAACAAGGGGATGCGAAAGACGTTCACCATGGTGGGACAGCCCCCCATCACCCTGGAACGATGTACAACACAATATGCCCCCCAAATTGAACACAATGATACAAAATGCCATTCACTCCGTGAATTCATCAAACTACATTGATGTATCATCACCAAGATAAAAAAAGTCAATACCGGCACAACACTAGACATTAACTAGGGATTAACCAAATATTTGGCAACCAAAATTTGGAAAATGGAAAAACAAAACACTGTTGTTGTTTGGCTGAATAACTTAAAAGACTGAATAAATACTACTGAACAATGATGTTTTTAATGACCCTCTTACCTTTTTCTAGGTCTCAGCTGTAGACGTGAACCAGAGTGTTACTTTACTATGTAAAGTTAGTTTAATATTGGACATTTGTTTAACATTCACACTTGCACTTTTCCTTAACAAAACACAGATTCACCAGCACATTTACAGTTTGGTGGTGAAATGAAAGAAGACAACAAACTACAAGCACAACCTTTACTAAACTACACTTGTTATGACGAAGCCAGAATACAGCCGCTTAGCTTTGTGTTTGTGCTCTGGTGGCTGCAGTGTTAGGGACTGTCTCACAATTACCAGAAGAAATGTAAAGTGTTTCAGTGTCTGTAGCCAATGATGCTCACTTTAAACACACAAAACATCCATGTGGCTTACATCATTCATCTTACACATTTTCATCATTTTGTTTGTTTATTAAATATTAGTAATAATGTAACATACAAGCATCTTCATACATATTCATATATTACTATTGTGATGTTTTATATATATACACATATATTACATATTTGTGATGACCCTGATAAGGATTAAGCGGGTGTGATAATGAATGAATGATGTTTTATATACAAATATAAAAGAATAATCAATTAAACTCATGTTTTTAATTCTAATGATGTCAAACCAAATGATTGAAATACAGACGTTCATTTGTGACTAACTACAAGACTACATTTAATAATAATAGTTTAGTTATTAATTTTATAATGATTTAATAGCCGTGTTTGGTGTTCGTTTCATTTTGTTTGGGTTCAATTTCAGCCAGACATTTTCATTATGGTGCATCCCCAATATAAACTGTTCATTAACAACCAATACTGTGTTTATGAGGGTTGATAAATCATACCGCGATACTCGAGTGTATCAATATTTTCCCTCACCTCTACCTTCCTCCCGCGCACTCAGCAAATGTTGTGCCCATCCTTGCCCTTACACGTGTTACACATGTTGTTTGAGTCAGGATGACTGTTGGATCTGGTTGCAGTGTGTGCGGATGGTTAAAGAAATGCAGAATCTGGTCCTGCGCTATATTTAGCACCTTACCGGCGGCAGAAAGAATATCTCAGAAATGTGGAGATGACAGGGCGTCGCACACCCAGAGGTTACGAAGTGACATTCTGATGTGTTTGTCCCTGAATCACTGCGATATGCACACACACACAACATCAAGTTATTCAAAGGCTGACTTGTCACCCATGTTTAAACAAGAAATTTGAGATGGAAAACATCAAATGTCCCAACAGTGCCTTAAATCTTGAAGTTCACCTTGACTGGTTTCCTGTTCAAGTACATTCAAGATCTCTGTAAATGTCTGCCTGTCTTTCTGTCTGTTTGTGCACTGGAATGCACAGATCAGCCATAACATTAAAACCACTCGCAGATCAAATAAACTATCACAGATTGTCTCATAACAAGGTCTGGGAGGTATTGGATGGTAAGCAGGCACTTAGATGATGGGTTGAAGACCTGAGCCACTTATGGTCAGACAACTGGGTCAAGCCAGCTTGAGAAAACATTTAGGATTCCCAACTAACCAGTTCAGAGCCTGTAAAGAAACCACAGTCCATGGCGCAAGATGAAAGAATATTTTTTGGTTCCTTAAAAAGCCTTTCAGTGGATGAGACTTTAAAGAACAACATGTATGAAAGGTTCTATATAGTTTTTCAAGCCAATATCCAAGTCCAGAGGCAGATCAGAACTTTACAATAAGTAATATAGCACAGTCATCCCATGATACTGGCTTCATGAACCAGAATTTGCAGAGCACTATGATCATGACGCAGACACTTCATGGAGACAATGTGTTGGATGCTGGTGTGCAAACCTGAGCCACTTATGGTCAATATGGCCAGACGTTTGTGTTGGAGCATCTCTGAAATTGCTGGTCATCAGTGGTAAGTGTTGGCATGTTGGAGCTGTTTATGTGGCACATGGATCACAAACATCATAGTAGCAATAGTTTTAATTAGCTTTAATGATCTGTGTATCTTATACACTTACAGAGTAAAAAAACAAGAAACATTGGCAGCATGAAGTTCAGCTGACTTTATCTTCTGTTGTATGAGGCAATGATTCATGTTGCTTTAACATCACTGTACAAGCTTAAAGTTCCTTTTGTAGCCAAAATAGCTATAAACAATGCTTTGCAGTAGAGAACATGGCATCGTTGGCATTAATAATAATAATAATAATAATAATAATAATATTAGAGTAAATGTGCACAGTTTGTAGGCTAGTAAAAGCAGGCAAGCCACCAAATTCAGTAGGTTAACACTTTTCCTTATACACTGTAATAGTGGTTGTGAAGAAAGGCCTCATAATGATGTATATCTTTTACTATATGCAAAGTAATGAAGTGTATGATAAAGAAAACAAAATAAATGGTTCATAAGTTTATTGTATTTTATATTATTCCTTATATCTGCAACACTTCCATTAAAATTCAGTACAAGACATGAGAAGACTTGCTCTTAAGTGAGTGGGATTTATTTCAGCTTCATAGGCTTGGGTCCTTAGTTACAGTACAGCAAGTGTAGGTGGAACATCATGGTTTTCAGTGAGCTTGGTTAGCATAACATTGTAGTCAAAGGAGATGTAGCGTACTGATGTTAATAGAGGCATAGCAATGCATTGTAACACTAATATTGCAGTGCTTGTATATATTTTCTTAACTATGCCATGAAATGCAGTTGTGTTGGTTGAACACCAATCAGCATGGGCTAGTCCACTTCCAGCAAGAGTGTAAATGAATTATTTGTAGAACAAACATATACTTATAGTCTTGCAGATTCTGGATCATGAAGCCAGGATCATATCTTGAATATATAATTATATTATCATAAAGTTCTGGTCTGATTCTGGGTTTGGATGTTGGCTAGAACCTTTCTATTATGTCTTTCTTTAAAGTACCATCCACTGAAAGGCCAAGAACCAAAAGTGGTTCGTTCGTGACGGAGAAACTCTCATTGGCAACATTATTGTTGAGAATGTAGCTGAATAAGTTATGCGTGAGGTCTGGATGGAGGTTTGTTTACAGGCTCTGAGCTGTTTAGTTGGGAACGATAAATAATGTGAGCGTTTTCTCAAGTGGTCTTGAACCTCTGGCTATGAAGCGACTGTGACATTCCTGAGGTTTTCCATAAGGTCTGAGTCCTGAGGAGTCATGCAAAGACCTTGTAACTGAGAACCTTGGAAGAAATACTTCAGCTTCTCCAAAGAAGAGTGCTGTTCTAGAATCAGGGTTTGACCTTTGCATTGTAATGAACATGGCAGATGAACTGATCCGAGATCAGAAGTTCTTCTGATACGCTCGATATATGCTTGACCTTCTCAGCGAGTTGACAGGGAGCACGCTTGTATCAATGTCTCTCAGTGGACGGACAGTCTCTGTGCTCATGGTATTGCTGGCGTCTGTATGATGGGCAGGTTGTCTGAAGCTTTAATTAGCCAGGTGCTGCGCTATGTAGTACTTTTCCATTCTGAAGGACAGAAGTGTCCATCATCCTCTGTGGATATACGGTGACATGCACCAGGTTTAAGTGCTGCAGCGCTACGATCTAAACACTCGTCTGCAGCTATTTTCCTGAACATTTTCATGCGGAATGGTTTATATAGATCAGGACTTTGATTATATGGGGCAACCATGACCTGGTGATTAGGGATCTGGTCTTGTGACTGGAAGGTTGCCAGTTCAATCCCCAGGCAGGTCATGACTGAAGTGCCCTTGAGCAAGGCACCTAACCCCCAACTGCTCCCAGAGCTCCATGGATTTGGGCCTAGTGTGTTCACTAGTGTGTGTTTCACTGCACAAATGGGTGATGGAGCTGATTCCTGACACTGTCCTTTGTTAAGCTACAGAAATAAATGGAAGGTTTGCTGATCTGACAGCTCTGGTGTTTCTGGTTCATCTTTCTTTGCGTGTAGGAGGCGTTATTTCAGTAATGCAGATGCTTCCACTAAACAGTTTATCTTTATTATAAGACAGTATAAACAGTGTTGCAAGGAGCTGTTGCTCTTCATACTCTCCACTCCATTGGCACAATAATTCCATTAAGAATCCAAGTGTATTTGTAATACCAGAGATCTTTGTGCTCAAACTGAAGGGTGTTCAAGTGGATGGAATTTGTTTCAGCTTTATAGACATTTCGGACATCTTAACATTTTATTTCTGTGAACTAATCTTGGGTTTGAAATAAATGTTAAGTATGATTTTCCTCCCTGTGCTGTTTATTGTCATTATGAACAGAAATCCTTGTGTTTGTAGGCTGGAAAATGAATGCTCCATGACTGTGAAACACCAAAGGGATCCAAAATAAACTGAAGGCAGCATTTGAGTTGCTTTCAGGGCTATAAATCTTTGGCTTTTTTAGACCCGACTGGCTAAATTACTCCCAGATCACTTTGTTGCAGTTGAACAGGAACTGCCTATTTTCCTTAACAGCTAACCTTTGACAGATGCTCGTGAATGGTTCAGGTTTACAATAACTCATACCAGATGTGTCGCATGCTTTCATTGAAGCAGGCAGGGCGTTCTTTCATGCGTAGAACTCCCACCTCTACCTACCACCCCTTTAATGCAACACAAATTTCTAGGTTTATGAAGCAGCCTTCACCATTGCCAAGCCCTCCAGCGCTGGCCTAATCGCCCCAGCCATGGCCGTCTGCAAGTAAACGCGAGTCGGATTTCTGCATTATTTGGTGCAGTAAATAACCATGGAAGTCAATGGGGCAGGGACAATTACAGAGCCTTTTTTTCCTCAACGCCGTCCGATTCCTGGAAACCTCTAGTGGCTTGCCCCGAAGCCTTCAGCGAGTGTTTGATGAGGGTTTTCACTGAGGTGCTTAGATTTGCACAAAGAAAAACAGTGACCCGAGGCAACGTCCATAAACCAAAGGCTGATCAGAGTATGTTTATCGTGAGGCATGGTGTTCCCACAAAATAGGATAGAGTTTGAAGGCCTAGGGGCAGGAAGACTGGAAGGTTGCTGGTTCGATCCCCAAGCAGATCATGATTGCGGTGCCCTTGAACAAGGAATTTAGTACCCAACTGTAAATGTATACTCAAATAGTACTCAAATGTAAATATAGACATTGGTAGTACCAATCTATGGCATATCTGATCCCACAATGATTTTCCTAAAGTTTTGTTTTGATGAAAGGATTGGAAACCTGTAGGAGCCATTTAGCATTCTAAAATCAACATGCTGGCCAATTCCCACTACTGTATAATCTCCATTTCTGGACGAAATCCTCCCTCACAGTGAATCTGAATTACGTCTTTAGGAATGATTTCATCCAACATATCTGTTGAATGCCGCCATTCAGCTCTCTAGTGCTGTGCTCCCAGGCAGTCAGGATAGCACACTAGCGAGGTTTCGTCTGGTTGGGAGCTGGCAGACAGGGAGGAGGCTGGCACGCTTGTCTATTCACAGCCCAGGCAGCTTTTGATCTGCACTCCCTCTTTGGAAATCAGGTGTATTTCTGGTTTCCTGTGAAGGTAGAGTGATCTGCCTGTACAGGAAGGAGAAGTGGAGCATAAAGAGATTGAAGATGAATGATAATAGAATAAGAAACTGCTGTTGGCGAAAAAATACCATCTTGTCAAATTCCTGCAGCTTGTGTTTAGTTTATGGATACGAAGCACATGAGAGGAGCCTGAGAAGTGAGGCATAACCAACAGATGCTCTGTGTATGATTTGGAAGGGCATGTAGAAGTTGGAGGTAGTGCTATTGGGGGTTTGGAACACTTGTCACCTGAGCCTCCATCAGCCCAGTGTGGGGTTATCACACTGTCACAAGATGATGGATTATCACTGTAATCACACCTTTGCGCACCAAACGTCCTTACTGAGGGTGACTTGGAGCCCATCAGGCACAGAACTGTTTATTCAGCAAGGTTCTGCTGAGGCAAGACAAACATCATTGATGCCCAAACACACATTTGAGGCCAGTTTCACTCCTCACTTGCTGCTGCACCTTCTCATCTTTCTTTGTTTTACACGCAATGGGCCTCATCATCTTACAACAATATCAAGCCCAGATGGTCTTGAGTTTTGGTAGTTCACTGTTTTCCTACAACAGACATAAAGCAACTCAAAGCTGGATCTTCTGTCTTAACACGAGTGCTGGTTCAGCCAAAAACCCAAGGGACTAACTCGGCACTAGGATGATGGTAATGCATCAGTTGAGTCTTACTCCCCCAATGTCAGTTGAACTGATTACATAGATTATAGCATCAGCATAATTGCTGCCACTTTCAACACACAGCCATGCCTTTTGTTTTCTTCCCTACCACTTCTTCCCTATTCAGCGAGAGAAAGACCCTGAATAGGAGGGAAACATTTGTCTCTTTAGACTCCTGCTGTACCTTTCCATTTGAAACGGTCTATTAACTTCACTAGCAGTCCACTCCATTAGGTGTTTTGATCTTGCTCACTACACCGTCACTCTCCATTTGCTGCCCTGTCCAGTCACTGCTGAACTAACCCTGGTCAGGGAAAATGCCTCACTGCTGTCCACTACCATGTGATTTGGGTTGGCCTTCAGCCAAGTCAAGTTAGTTTGTTGGTATATTCAGGGCTGGAGACTTCAAGTTTTATGGGAAATTTATGGGTTGTCTACATCAGTCTATGATGTCTCTGCTCTCATCTTCCAGCATTTTCTTCCAAAAACAAGTTCCATATTAGGGATGCAGTGAATTTTTGGCAGCCAAAATTATTCAACCAAAAACAGACAAGACGACAAGACTGAGGTTTAATTAAAGGTTACCATTAACGGTTTTTAATGACACTGTTACGTTTTTCTAGTTCCCAACCATAGACAGGAGTTACGTTGGACATTTGTGTGACATTCGGAATTGTATTTTTCCTCACCAGGAAACAAAACACAGATTCACCAGCACAGTTACAGTTTGGTGGTGAAATGGAAGAAGACAACAAACTACAAGCACAACCTTTACTAAACCGCACTTATTATGATGAAGCCGGAATACAGCCGCTTAGCTTTGTGTTTGCTCCAGCGGCTGCAGTGTTAGGGACCGTCTCACAATTACCAGAAGAAATGTGAAGTGTTTCAGTGTCTGTAGCCAATGACACTCACATTAAGCACACAAAACATCCATGTGGCTTACATCATTCATTTTAGACATTTTCATCATTTTATTTCATGTTTTTATTAAATATTAGTAATAATGTAACATACTTGCATCTTCATACATATTCATATATTTAGAATAATCAATTAAATCTAATGATGTCAGATCAACTTATTAAAATACAGACATTCCTGACTGACTGCAAGACTTGTTTTATTTGTTATTAATTTTATTATGATTTATAAAAATAAAGAAACGTGTTCAGTTTTCAGTCAAATGTTTCATTTTTGTTTGGTTTTGCTTTGTGCCAAAAATGTTCATTTTGGTACATCCCTATTCCCTATGTATTTGTCATGCCTATGAGCTTTGTTACTTGTTAATCCTCATGTTGATCAACAACTAAGTGCTTCAAAGTTTAATAACCAAATTTGTGACTAGTGATTCTGAAATGATGCTCTGCACCCATGTTAAGTGATTTTATCTACTAGCAGGAGGCTAAAGAATAGCTTAATTATTAAACTCCAGCGGCAGGTGCTCTGGGCACTTTTGCGTGTTCATAGCAGAGCAAAATCGCTGTAAATTGCTGACTGATTGCAAAGCTGCTTGCAATTAACTCTCTAAACGTGGCTGATTACACAGATCCACAGCGTGTCAGCTTAACGGAGTGTCTCAACCTTTAAAACCAGCCACTCACTGGAAGTAGTTTATGTTTGCATAGGAGATGAGGTGTGTTTTGCGGTCAGGTGTTTTTGCTATCACGACACTAGCATGATGAAAACTGCATTTTCCTCCTCTTTCCTCTTGTTTTTCTTTGCTATCTGGAATCTCTTCCAGAACAGATGGCACCACCACCTTTGTTTTTTACGAGTCGTTAGACTTGACTTGTTGATGAAATGGAGACTTTCCGCCACCCTGCCTGTGCAGATGTGTATCTTTACGGTTTAATGTATCATCCGTGTTGCTGCATGCACCTCGGACACTTCCATTAAGTCTGTACCTTAGAAGAGAGAAGAAGCAGCTGGGATGCTGGAGGGATCCAGTGTGTTGACTCCCGATACGGGTGGCATGCAGCGGCATCGCTAAGAGGACGACAAACCCAAGGCCTTTCGTTTGTTATCTTGCATGACTGAAAACGTACACACACACACACACACACACACACACACACACACACGTTCTGGCCTTGAGACTGTGCAGCCAGTCCTAGCAGGCATACTGCACCTCTGGGAGAAGCACATTAATTCCGGCCTCTTCCTGAGTTCCGAGCTCACAGCCGCACTCGGTGCAGATGCTGCCATTCTCCCAGTAGACTCTCCATTGTTTAGTCATAAGCCCTTCCCTCCGTTTTCCTCGCTGGCTTCATCGCTTCATCCTTCATGCAGAATTACTGTCTCCGTAAAACCTCGAGAAGACATAAGACAATCCAACAAACACATGGCATTTGTGGTGTGTTTTTGAAGAGCATGTTTAGCCATTTTGCAAATCCCAAAGGCCAAGCATATTTGAAGTTTCTCAACGATTCGCAACCACAATACCCCAACCAAGTGCTTTTCTTCTTGGAAACGTTGGTGTTTTGTCAAGAAACGATTAGCATTCCTTAATATTCAGTTATATTTCACAAGCAATTTGCACTTGAAATTCAAACAAAATTCCTCCCCCCTTGTCATTTTAAGAGGAAACGGATAGGGAGTGTTCATATTTGGCATGACTTGCTGTCTTCGTTCCAGACTTGCTTTGGATGAGAAACTGGCTGCGTCTGCAAAATGAAAGCTTTCAGAGCTATTAAATTGTGAACGGAGGACTGCCCGAACCTTAAACCACCCTTAAACAACTTCACTGCACTTTGTCCCTTGCTGAGGCTTGCTGATGTATTACTTTAGAAAAACCTCATAATCCTTATTTTCTGGAGTTCCCATGCAAAGTGCAAGGCAGTAAAGTTAGCGTTGGCCTTGATTTCAGTACTACTGCCTTGCTGGCTATTAAAGAAGCCAACACATGCAGATGTCAAAATGGTTAGTGAGTTAACCTTTCTTCTCGGATGCTCTTGTGACGTTGAGCAATGTGGAGGCTTGGGCTACTCACTAGCCTCGTGCTAATGAGGCAATTAAACCCATCCTAGCGTGATGCAGTGAGGCTGAGAGCAAAGAGAGAGATGGAGGTTGCTGTCTCAGCAAACAGAGGCCCTGATTTTCCTCAGAATACATAAGAAGGTTTCTGCTGGGTGCCACATGCTGTCAATCGTTCACCCCCCCCTATGCGCTCACTTGAGCCTAGCTAGCCTCACTAGCTGTAGGCAGGAGCCTGCCTGCTGACCCTCAGTCGGCTGTGCCATTATGGCTAATCTAATGCAGCACATTTGGCAGATTCTCCTTTTCATTAGAGCTGATATGTGTTACAGTGAAGCCAACTGCAGTGAATGGTGCAGTGCATCTGGCTAAAGTAGTTATACATACATATGGACCAAACCCTTGGAAGCAAAATATGTTACGGAGGGTACGTTCACTTATTTAGCATGAAACGGACCTGCGGGAAACCACATCTAGCTCATAAACTACTGCTAGATGACTTCTGCTGATAAGTTTAAGTCTATGACTTTGACTCTGACCTTTCTCCAGCTCTGAACTTTATGCTGACTTTGTGGTGAAACTCCCCTGCAACTAGTTGCATGCTGTGAGCTGCATACATTTTGCACATCTTGAGAGTTTATGCAATTAACTTGTGATAATTAAGGCTCATGTACAGTTCAAGCAGCCACAACTAACTGGAAGTTACACTGTGTAAAGAGCCACTTGGACCTTGGCCTATTTGGACTGTCTTTTGAGTATTTAGTCTATTATTTATTGCATTAAAAATTAACTGTCAATGATATCTAGAACTAGATATCTAGAACAAAAGCGCTAGAACAAAAACCTCACATGCTTCAATAAAGTTTGACTGTTTGTAAATGTGAACATATAATGGTAAAAAAACTAAATAAAATTAAGTTATATATGACAATTTGTGACTAAAAGCATTGGCAGATAGTTCAGCATTTTGCAGCTTCCTCAGAGGTATCTCGCCCCTCCCCCATTACTACTACTACTACATAAATATGATTTTTTCATTGGATTTCATTTGACTGGATTTCACACTCACATTGCAGTGTTACAAAAACTGAATTAAACTAGTATTTTTACGAAGTAGAGTGGTAACCCTACTCACGAGTTTAATCCGTGCAGGAGCCGAGCTCGTTAGCTGGTTTGCTCGTTAGCTGGATGCATTTTCCCCATAAGAATACATGTAAAACTGATTAATCTGTGTCAGCCGGCCAATATACAGTATACTTTAATATGCTAAATAATGTGTTTATATGTTTTGTTTTTTAATAAATGAGACGACGGCAGCGCTTGTGTAGGCTGGCAGCTAAGGATTAGAGGAGGACGGGCATACGTGTATGGCATAGTTACACTTATCATATGAAAAGTAAAATTTATCTTAACTTTCTTGTTCACTACCTTTTGCTTTCTTTGCGTCGCTTTCACTAGCACTTTCACTTTCACTGGACAGCGGTCAAAGGTAATGACTGACCTCCTCTTCTATGCTAGCATCTAGGGGATGCTACGACTGCTGCGCCCCTAGCGGTTGGCATACTTGAACTAATTTACGCTACTCGTTACTTTGAATTTTATTCGTTACCTGGACAAAAAATATTCCGAGATCTCGACTCGTTACCTGGAATACTCGTTAGTGGGGATGCTTGTAAGTAGTGGTACCACTGTATATGTATATGTTTTTTCAAGGGTTCTTTAGTAAAAATGGTTCTATATAGAACCATGAACACTCAAACAAAACTGTGGATAATGAGTTCTTTCCATGGTTCATGTTGGAACGTGTTGAAGATGATTATATACAGAACCTTTTTGAAAGTGGTTCTATATAGCCCCCAAAAGGGTTATGCTATCCTTATGATGTCAAGTTTGTGGTGCTATGTAGAAACATTTTCAAAAGGCTTTCATACAAAGCCATCTACAGCACTTTTAAGAGTGTAATTTATTTAATCATCAATCAAAAACTACTACAGAGATGGCAGCAACATTCATCATGACTGCAACCTATTACGTCAGCTGTGAACTGTGACTTACCTTTAACCTCAACCCTTCACTTATGTAGCAATAGGCTACCGTCTACCCTCGTCTAATCATACCTGTCTGCTTTTGATCCTAATGCATTAGAGCTATTTATTGGTAACATTATCTGAGTTTCTCAGTCTGTTCTGGTCTGACTCGGACAGTTTAGCAGCACTTCTTTTCAAAGCTGTCCTTGAGCTTGTGTACTTGACCATTCATGAGCGTCTGACCCATGTAAACAGGAGTGGAGGCTGCTGAAGAGATTTGGCTCGGCTGCAAGTGTTTACTACATCCTTGTTCTCCTCCTTCTATGATTTATTCATATGGCGGCTAGGCTTCGCCACACTTCAGAGACCAGCCTCAGCCACAGGTAAACGCTAGCATCCCGTGTGTTGATTGTACAACAGAAACAGGCTTTTCTTGTTGTTAGCATGCTGGCTCCCCCCAGGAGAAAAGCTCTCCTCGCATCATTTTCTCATCTTCTACCATGTTTCTCAGTGTCAAACTATCCAAAGAGAGAGATGTAGTTGTGTAGTTAAATGCTCTGTGTCTTCTATAGATTAAACTTGGCATTGTTCCATTTAGACGTTGTTTATATAGCAAAGTTCTGAAACAGGTCTAGGGGTCCTCTGGCCCAATTAAATTAGAGTGACATCAATTACGGCACTTTCTCTGCTAGCGGCCCGACTCTCGACGATGTCACCCGAGGAAGAGAAGCGCATTAGGGGCGGCGGGCTAATGTGTTTAAGGCAGGCACAATTAAAAAGAGCGTGCCGCCCCGATAACGACAGGCTTAGAGCTGCTCAAAAGGGATTAAGGAGCGTAGCTGCCTGTCTTCAAATACTGGGGCTTATCCAGAGGTTCCCTGCTCCTTTTCTGGAGGTAATGAACGGCTGACGTGTATCTGGAAGGCAGTGTGACATTGCTGGGGAAAAGTCACATTGTGATATTTGATATTCTTCTAGAGGAAAAATTTATTTCTCAAATGTTGCTCTTTGATGTCTGCAGAGATTTAGTGAAGATTCTCCTGAAACTCCTTAAACCCCTGTTACTTATTTGTTTTTCATTGTTGCGTTGCTTTAACATTGCTTCCATTACATCAAAGAGAGTGTTTGTTTCCTAATTAAGCTATATTAGACACGAGAGCAATAAAATCAACAAGTCATGTACAGACAGATGGAATAAACTGATTTGGCAGGCTGGATACAAAGGAGGTGGTGGCCTCAATACCTCAAACCTCCTGTACACAACACTGTACCCAATACCTCAAACCCCCTCTACCCAACACTGTAGCTAATACCTCAAACCCCCTGTACGCAACACTGTACCCAATACCTCAAACCCCCTGTACCCAACACTGTAGCTAATACATCACACCCCCTGTACGCAACACTGTAACTAATACCTCAAACCCCCTGTACGCAACACTGTAGCTAATACCTCACACCCCCTGTACGCAACACTGTACCCAATACCTCAAACCCCCTGTACGC